>CATKHK010000066.1:111769-268244 GCA_949751835.1 Blepharisma japonicum | reverse complement strand
AGTGACTGGGACAAATCTTTTGCAGACCACTTACATGGAACGAGGGATTGTACGTACGAGAGTAAGCTTGTCTTACGATCTACTGAGATCCAGCCTCCTTCCTTCGATTTGTCACCCCTTTATATTATTCTCTGCTGGGGTAAAAGAAATGTCTTTGCTTCGTTTAATTTCTTATGAGAACATATTTTGAGCAATTTTAAAGGCAAGATTACATAGTTTTAAACCTAATAATAGATTATATAATTTATAAATAATTTATTTATTTCATAGGATATAGATAAATAAAGATAAATTTATTTAATTTTAAATTTATAGTATAGAAGTTGGTAATTATAATAAATTGTTTAAAAAGCTTTGAATTGAACTTTGTTTAATAAATAATGGCTTTTTATAATGTAACTTAAAATATCTACTAAAATAATAAGTAAAAATTGAAATAGGTAAATTTAAACATTTGTGAAACTATCATAGATATTTACACACTATCAGACATAATACTGGGGAATTTTAAAGTTTATAGCTAAGAATCTTCGATTTACAAATCATATAAACAGCCTAATCATTTAAATAAAATCTTATTATTTATTTATTCTAATGCTTAGAGCCTTTAGTTTGTAGCTTGAGATATTAAACAAAAGTTGAACTTAATATTTCTATTTTTCTTTAAAACAGCTGCTAAACATTTTTAATATATTCATTTGAAATGGAAGAGCAAAGAAATAATGCATTTCCAATAGTCGCTTCACTGTCAATTCCAACTATTTCATCTGTTATGGACTTTGAACAACCTCAGCCTCTTTCTCCTGAGATTTCTCTTTCAATACCCACTTTTGAAGAGCAGCCAGCGCTCGAAAAAACGATTTCAGCTCCTCCTATAATTCGAAGACAGTCCAGAAATCTTACCGGTATAACTGACAGATCCAATCAAAAGCTCTCCCAGCTTCTAACTCAGCTTGAAGCAAACTTAATTTTGGCTTTCAATAAGCTCGTCAGAAGTAACTCACCCATCAAACAAGATTTCGAAACTGTAATCGACGAAGGGAAAAACATCATGTCCAGTTCTCCATCATCGGTTTTGTTGACCGAATATGGGCTTAACCTTTGCAGCATTCTTGATAAAATAATCCAGGAAAGCTATAACTTAGATGATGTCTACCAATCTTTGCAAACGATAAAAGATTTGCAATTGGCCAATCAAAAGAAGTCAGAAGAAAATTCTAATAAGCTTGATATGATTTGTTCAGCAAAAGAGCCTATGAGAAGAGGAAGTAAAAAGAAAAGGACATTTTTGAATGTGATATATGCTGAGCCAACGACTCCTTCAGACCATCTCTATGCTATTACTCACTTGATTGATGATATTAAGACAAACCAAGAAATCTTGGACGAGCTGGAAAAAAATAAAGAAAGAGTTCTGGAAAACCAAGAGTATCCTGATGAGCAAAGCAATAGTGTGAATTCCATGCTAGAGGATATAGCTAAAGCATTTGAAGCCAGATTAGATAAAATAAATGACAGTTTTCTCAAAGAAAGTATGGAAAAGGCCATAAGAATTATAAGGGAAAGCAGCCAAGAAAAGGAAGATATGCCTATTTTACGACTTTTGAAATCTATTACTTATTGAAAAGAAATTCATCCTGTGCTTTTAGGTTTTGGTGAAAAATTATTAAACTTTGCAACAATCGAAGAAAAGGACATCAGTAAAATTGTATTCACCAGGGACGAATCTAATGAATTATTAGTTTCTCTAGCAACAATTGCAAATAGCTTAGCAGTGGTGTCAAATGTTTCTACAGCAATAAATGAAGACGATTCAAATTTCAATAAGTGCAAAACCCTCATAAAGTCCTGCTATGCATCTCTGCAAATTCTTTTAAGTACCGATAACTTGCCAACTGACTCAGCAAGCACTATAAATTATATTGAAGAATCCAATGATATGCCAACAGTTATTTCTAAAGCAACGCTTTCTTCTATTTTAAAAGAGCTTTATTTTAATCAAGAGGATTCCCCTTCTCTTGACAGCTTTTGGCCTATTAATAGCTTAAATTCATGGGACAATATACTACGGGAGCTAAAAAAAGTGTCTGCTGAAATATGGAAAATGGAATGTCCTGTCATGTATAAAGGGTCAAGTGAAACTGAGAATATTCAGCTAGAAGAAGAAAATGATCTTAAAAGGGTGACAGAATTAATAGAGGAAAAGGAAATTACAATACAATCCCAAAACGAAACTATTAAAAAAGATGAAGAAATTATCAAAAATATTAGAATAGAGCTTGAAAACCACAAAAAGAATGAAGCATTATTGGCCGAAGAAATTGCTGAGCTCAAAGCATATATTTCTTTGAAAGATAAGAAAATGCAAGAATTAGAGTCTCTTCTTAATTTGAAAGAATCTCATGAAGAAGTAAAGCACGAAAATGCATAATCTTAATATTTGCAATTAAGTATAGCCTTGTTTCCTTAGCAGAGCTTTAAATTAATAATGAAACACATTGTTGATATTTAAGTATCCGTATCACTGTCTGATCCTAATTTTAGATCAGTAAATCTTTCTAAATCATCAACATTAGTAATTGTTTTCGATTCAACTTTATTAGTGAAGTCCATCTCATTCTTATGTCTCTGTACTGCATCTTTAAATCCAAATCATGGAATTATCAAGACTTCATTATATAACAAAGTTCCAAACACGATCATGACAAATCCCACTATTTCTAGCAGAAAAGGCTCTTCAAATCCAAAAATAACACTAAAAACTCATACAAAAGCCATTCTACTCAGAGTTATTGTTGTTCTTGCAATAGCAGTGGCATACTTAGTTGTAGAAATCCCGCTCCAATTGTATGCTGCAACAGAAATTGTATAAAGCAGCCAAAGCAGCATTAGATCTCAATTTCTCCCCAATTGATGAAAAGCCTGTATTGGGTCTTCTGCATTATTTCTATCAGGACACAGATTTACATGCTCTTCCTTATGACAAGGAATGAAATATAAAATCGGCATCAAAATAAGTCAATACATCAATCCAAAATGCCCCTCAATTCCTATCGCACGCAAAGGATCAATTTGGACTTTTCTCATGATCATTTCTTCACTCACAAATAATGCTCCTGTAAATATTTCGCCAACCACTAAAATTGCCACCCCATAAGCATGCTGAGGCTGTTCCTGATATAAATAACTCACTAGTCCTGTTATAAGGACCCCTAATGAAATACATATTATTCCAGTAATTTCATGCCTGTATAGTTTTCGATTAAGAAAAATTATTGAATATATAGCCACAATCGCAATTACACTGCCTCGTGCCATTTGGTAGATTGAAGGAGTTGATAATAACAGGCCTATAAAAAAGCAGCAGGAAGCTAATATATCAAATAGAGCAGGAATGAAAAAGATATAAGGGCCGAACTTCTGGTATAGTCAGCCTTGCTTAGTAATTGGTGTGTGAGCTGTCATAAGGTTTTCTTCAGCTGTTCATTCATTTCCTCTATTTTTCCATAAAATTAGATAATAAATTGCTAGGCAGAGCATCTCACCGAAAAACATAGTAGCTGATTGGAAGAAAGGATGAGTAAATGATTCATTGTCCATTGCTTTTGTAATAAGAGTGTTAGCTGTGCCTGAGATGAGCATGATTAGCATAAATAGATAGATTTGGATTTGATGAGATAAGTGCATTATAAATCTAAAATAAATTTAATTTACTAAGGCAAAAGATATAAGAAACATTGTGATTTTTGAGAAACTAGTAAAAACTTAATTTTGTATAGAAACAAACCTTTCCTAACTCATTTTCTAAGGAATATATGGAAGTAAAATATATTTCTTTGGATAAACTTCTCTGATAATTTAATTTTCATTAAAGATTTATATACTTAAGAGAAAAAAAATCAATCAAACGATGATATCCAATTAACTATTCAGCAAGGCCAAAAAAGCTGACCATAAATTATATTTTGCCTTTACTTCGTAAAATTACTGTTTTAAAAAAGCAATTTGCAAAATTCATCTTAACGCAAGTTAAAATTCTCAAAACTGGTTTATCATCTCTTTATAATTTTAAATATAAATGAATCATAATTACAAAAATCAAATAAGTTCAGTTTATTTATATCTCTCAAATGATTAAAATTATTTAATTATTGTATTCCTTTCTTATAGAGTTTAATTTTGCCCAGTATGAATTCGTATTTACCTTAAATGCTAAAACCATTCTTGAGTTTGCCCTCGATAGCCATTCAAAATGCAGTAATACTTATTTTAAATTTGCAAAATCTGCTTATATGAATTTAAATACATCATACAATCAAGGTCGCATAAGGTTCTTAATAATTGTTTATAATTTTAAAAGTGTAATTACCATTCCATATGAATAAGTAAAAAGAAATAAATGAGAAGCAAGCAGCTTCCAACCTTAAAAACTTCACGATCTCAGCCAGAACTTAGCAGAGATTCTCTTTCCCCTCAGTCTGATAAGAACTCTTTATCACCAAGGCATGATCCGTTTCTTAGTTTATCTAGAAATGGGTCGGCAAAGCTATTACCGGTATGTCCTTCAGGCTTGCGAATTCCAGGATCTACACAAAGATCTCCAAGAAATTGCCCAGATGTTTTTACATTTACATCAAAGCACCTTCTTCCTCCACTCAATCCGCGTAGAGAACCCCAAACCTGCCCAACAAGAAAAGTTGAGCTACCTTTTTCAAGACCGACAAAAAATATGAAACGGTTAAACACACCCTACTTTGGCTCATCAGGAAGTGAATCAGCAGAGTCTGGGAGTACAATGCTTACCATAGATGAGCTTTCATCACCAACATTTGAAAACTTGGCAGTTTCTGATGGCCCAGAAGTTATATATCAATTGACTGAAAAAATAAGTGAAGGTAGTTGGGGAACAGTTTATAAAGCTCTGCATAAATCGACAAGAGCGAAGGTTGCTATTAAAATTTTGCAATTTAATAGTGAAGATCTTGTTTCTGCTCACAAAGATATGGCACTTTTAAAACAATTAAGACACCTCAATATTTTGGAGTACTTAGGATCGTATATAAAAAATAATGATCTCTGGATTGTGATGGAGTATTATGATGCCTTTTCGGTTCATGATTTGCTTAAGCTAATGAAAAACCCTTTTGATGAGTTAAAAATAGCAGCCACTTGCAAACAAATTTTGAGAGCGATTGATTATTTACATGATAATAGGGCAGTTCATGGAAATCTGAAAGGGGAAAATGTGCTCATATACAGAAATGGGACTGTTAAGCTTACAGATGCAATGCAATCTGCCATTTTGCAAAAACGATTTCCGAAACAGGCTGCTAAAAGTCCTTATTGGATGCCACCTGAGACTATAATAAAGCAAAGCTTTCATAAATCGTCAGATATATGAAGCCTCGGGATTACCTCGATTGAAATGGCTGAGGGATCAGCACCATATTCCGCTCTTCCTCCTGAACGAGCAATAACTAGCATAAGACAACACCCTGTACAGTCTTTAACTGACCCGCATAGATGATCAGACGCATTTAATGATTTTATATCAAAATGTTTGGCAATTGAGCCAAGCCAGAGAGCAACAGCTAAAGAGCTGCTGGCTCATCCTTTTATTGCAGGAACAAAAGGCCCTGAGCTTTTAAGAGAATTATCAGCCAATTTCCCAGAAAAGGATAAAAGGAGGAAAGATTTTCTTAACAATTTTAAGGAAGAAGATTGCAATGAATGTGATGAAGAAGAAAACATGGAGTCTGTGTTTACAAAATTGGTGAAACACACAAAGCTTATTAAAGAATTTAAACTCCACTCACAAAGAAGTCCGAAATCCTCACGCTTCTTAAAGTGCCAGCTGCCTTTTCAAGGCTCAGTTCTTTCCAGCAGTCAAAGGAATAATAACAAAATTGATTCTTCAAAAATGAGTGATAAAGAAATTTTGAAGATCGCTGACAGATAAAATGCCAATTTTGATTTAATGATTAAATATTCTAATGAAATCATAGAAAGCTCAAATATTACTATAATTGCATCCTCAGAAAATGGCCTGATAATAATAAAATTATATAACTAGACACCTAATTAGTTTCGATAATAAAATGGCAGATTTGAACATTCAAGATATAGTCTCAAATCATGAAGACCCCGAAGTCATGTTTCAACTCCTCGAAAAGCTGGGTGAAGGTTCATTTGGCTCTGTTCATAAAGGCCTCCATAAATCCACAGGCACTATTGTCGCTATAAAAATTCTTCAAATCAATAACAATGAAATTGCCTCAATCAAAAAAGAAATTTCGATTTTGAAAGCATGTCGCCATCCTAATATCGTAGGCTATATCGGGTCATATATAAAAGGGGAAGACCTTTGGCTCATCATGGAATATTGCAGTGCAGGCTCTGTCGCTGACTTAATTCGAATTACCAAAAAGACGCTCGACGAAGTCCAAATCGCAAGCGTCTGCCAAGCTGTTTTGAGGGGTCTTGAGTACTTGCATGATAATAAGAAAATCCATCGAGATATTAAAGCAGGGAATGTGCTGCTAGACCATAAAGGTGTAGCGAAATTGGCAGACTTTGGAGTTTCTGCGCAATTATTACATACTTTGTCTAAAAAAGATACAGTTATTGGAACTCCGTATTGGATGTCGCCTGAAGTGATATCAAGATCATGCTATAATAAAAAAACTGACATATGAAGCCTAGGTATCACAGCTATAGAAATGGCGGAAGCAGAGCCTCCTTACTCAAACATTCCTCCAGTAAGGGCTATGTTTACTATCCAAAGATCTCCAGCACAATCATTAACTGAGCCTAGAAAATGGTCCCCTGAGTTCAATGATTTCGTATCAAAATGTTTAACTATAGAACCAAAACAGCGACCCACAGCTAAAGAACTATTAATTCACCCCTTCATAAGAAGAGCTAGAGGGCCTGGACTTTTAAGTGAATTAGTCGCACAAGCGATGGATAGCATCGAGAGATACAGAACAACGCAAAACCATAGTGAGGGCTCTGAAGAAGAGGAGGAAGAAGAAGCTGAATGTGATAATGGAAGCATGGTCTATAAAGGCACTGAAGAATTCAACTCAGGCACTGTAATTCAATACGATACTATGGTTGAGATCCCTGAAGAGTCTAAAATGTCAACAATTATTGTAAAAGATGGAAAAGAGAATAAAAAAGAGTCTGAGCCACAAGGAACAGTAAGAATTGAGTATTCTGACGAGGAAGAAGAAAACGTGGAGCCTGAATTTATGAAATTGGTAAGGCAGGCTGAAGGAATTCCAGAACCTAAACCTCAGCCGAAAAAAACTGTGCAGTCTCCTCAGCCAATACCAGTAGTTTATAGTCCTCCAGTGTTAAATAATATTCTTCCATCTCAAAAAGGACAGATTCCGCCTGAATTTAGAGGAATGTCAATTGAATATATAGAGAAGTCCTTAAAGAGACTTAATGTTGATATGCTAGCTGAAATTGAAGTGGTGAAATCGAGATATGCGGAAAGAATTAAATCATTTGAAAAAATACTTGAAGTACTCAAGCAAGAGGAAAAGCAAAGAAAAGTTTTATAATGACTAATATAATTATTTATTTAAAAATAAATTATGAGCATTTAGCCTATAATATCATCGATATTTCTTTATGCCCTATAATATTGAATTACAGTCAATTCAGCATATATGAATTTGGAAATGCTTCATAAATAAAAATGGATTGGAAATACAAACTTCCCAGCATTCAAAACCGCCTTCGATTTCAGCTCTTTTCTCGACGCTATGACGGAATGGAGCGGGTTTATCAGCTCTTCTCAGTATTTTTCATTTAGGAAAGCGACAGAGACCAAAGTGGGAGCCTTGACCGTTATGAGTTCGAAGCATTTTTAAGCAAGGTTGGATTATTCCTCACAACCCAAGAGCAAAGCGAGCTTTTTAGATATTACGATAAAAACCACGACGGCCAAATCTCAGTGACTGAGTTCCTTTCTTCTCTGCAGTCAGAAATGTCTGAACAGCGCCTCAGTGCAGTCAAGGCTGCATTTCAATTTCTAGATACAGAAAACAGAGGGTTAGTCCCAATTGAAAGGCTTCAAAGACTATATCGTGCCAATCGTCACCCAAGGGTTCTAACAAGAGAAAAGACAGTTGAGCAAGTCACTAATGAGTTCAATTCAGCTTTAAGCAGATATTCAGACAATGGAACTATGTCTGAAGATGGATTTTTAGCATATCATGCTTCATTAAGCGCTACAATTCCTACTGAAAGTGACGAATATTTTACAAATTTATTAGTCGAGACTTGGGGTGTTAATTTTACTAATCAATTGCCCACAGGCAGGACTTTAGAAAATCTTGAAGACATTTTAAATGAAAAGATAAGGCAAAGAACTAGCAGCTCAGAAGATGAAGGGAAAAGTGTGTTGAGAACTTTTAATTATGTGGATAAAGATTCATCTGGAGCTATTACATATCAAGAGTTTAAGCAGGCATTAGATCAATGGGGATGCGCCTTTTCAGACGATGAAGCGAGGGCATTATTTGATAATTATGACAGGGATAGGTCAGGGTATTTACTAGTAGAAGAATTCGCTCAAGCTTTTGCAACAAGAGGGGCAGCTGGGTGCCATCAGTTTAATGGAAAAAGAGAGCCTCCCAATTCAATTATTGATAAAATTAGAAAAGATTTGCTAAGGAGAGGATTCCATGGCATAAGAAGCTTAGGCTTAGTTTTTAAAAGGCTTGACATCACTCAGAGTGGAGTTTTAACTAAAAATGATTTTGAATGGGGGTTAAGAGACAATGGCCACTTTTTGAACCAAATGGACTTAGACCGTTTATTCAACTATTTTGACAAGAATCGCAATAGCAGGATTCAGTATAACAATTTTATAGCGATTCTGAGAGGAGACCTAAGCCAAGGCAGAAAACAATTGGTTTCTGCTGCATACCAAAAATTATCAAATAATGGAGTTTTGAGGCTCGATAGCTTAAGAGCTAACTATGACCCTGGCTTCCATCCAGAGGTCAAAAGTGGAAGAAAATCACGTGAGCAAGCTCTCAGTGATTTTATAAGCCAGTGGCCAGTTCCTAATCAAGGAATTATTTCTGCTGAAGACTTTGAGAGCTACTATAAAGATGTATCACCCAGCTATTTGAGAGATGACGAATTTGAGAATATGATTAGGAGTACTTGGCATATAGAAATTCCGCCCGCCCAGCCATCCAAGGCTCTGTCTTCAATGCAGAGCACCCAAAGGAATAAAGCTCGTTAAACTTAATTTAACTTTACTCATTTTTATGTTGTTGCTATAAATAAAAGGTGATCTCCAATGGATTTTTTCCATAAAATTGGCTCAATTGGTTCAAAAATTGGAGCAGATGAAGTAAAATACGATTTAAACGCAACTATACACTATATTTCAGCAAAACTGAATACAGAGGGCACATTAAAAGTGGTTGTTAAGCGCGGAGCTGACAAAAAAGAAGAAACCCAGGCTATGCAATACGATGCAACCCAACAAAAAGCGATTTTTGAGTACCCTGTAACATTTTTCATTACCATGTATAGAAAAGGTGACAAATTTGGCAAAAAAGACCTCAGTTTTCGAATGGTCGATTTATCGTCCAGCAAAAGAGGATTAAAGAATGGAAAAGCCACCGTCGAGTTCCAAGACCTAGCCCCTACCAATGGATCAATTGTAAGAAAAGAGTTCCCATTAAAAGGCTGCACTGACAAAAAAGCTGTCATTTGTATAAGCATTAGCTTGTCAGAAGCAAAAAATATCCGAAGCCAATCAGCTTATATGGATGAAAGACCAAAAGATGGTAGAAGATTTAGAGAGAGAATTCCCACTTCGACTAGAATTGTGATGAGTCCTGATCACACTTCAAGGCATAATCAAAGAAATGCAACTTTTGTTGCTACTGGAGATTATATGAGCCACCAAAAAATGCTTTCTTCTACTTTTGCAATAGACGAAACCTATGATGAAGACGTGGGGGAAACAGTCAAGAGCGCAGGAATTATTGAGAAAATGCCTGAAAGTCCGTATAGAACTAACTCAGTTAATACACAAGAAAGCGAAGAAGGCAACTCTGGGAGAATTTTATCTGATCAGTATTATGAGCCTGAAGACAAGGGTGTACAGAAAAAGTTCATATATAAAGCTGAGCCAATTTCTGATTTTGATGCTTATGTGTATCCAGCACAGCCTGAAGCTGAAAAATTTGTATATCCTCATCAATCACCGAAAAATGTTGAAATTTTAAAAAATGATGAACCAGAAGCTGACACAATTGAAAATAGTTTAGAAAACAAAGAAGAGGGAGATCAAGAGAAAAAAGTTGTTGAAGAAAAAAAGCCAAAAGAAGGCTTGACAATTGAAATTGAAGAAGAGGAAGAGAATGAGGAGGAGGAGGAAGAAGAAGAAGTAATAAAAGAAGAGGAAAAAGAAGTACAGCCAAAGGTTGATTTGCCATTGATGTCCCCCAGGAGTTTAATTTACAAGAATCTTGGAATATCAAAAGAAAATATTATAAACCCGAAAGATTCTCATATAGAGTCAGAGGCATCCAGCTCAGATGAAGATTTTATAGAAGTAGATCAGGATGAATTAATTAAATGCCAGCTTCCACCTTTGAGGTTAGAGCTAGCTGTTGCGAATGAGAAAAGCAAAGAAAAAGAGATTGTAGAGAGAGAAAATGGCAATGGAATTGTAGAGAGCAGGAGTGGATCATGCGCAAAATGTATTTTATTTTAATTTATAATTTAATTTTTATACTCCTTATAATGCAGAATATTTCAAATAAATTCAATAGTAGTGGAGGATAATATATAAAAAAACAATTTTAGTTATTTTAATTAATTGCTGATTTTTTAGCACATTGTTAACTGCATCTGAAAATACATCTAGAAGCAATCAAAAATTTCACGGGGCTATAATAATTATTTTAACATTTCAAGATTTTTCCCATTTTCATAAATAGCAGGCATCTTTTATATGGATATTACTGCTTGAGTTTTGTATTTTTTCACAAATTTTCTATATATCTTAACCTTTATTATATCTAAAATTTAGCTTTAAGGAAAAATAGACTCTTAAGATTTTTTAATTATATTAATGGAAATCTTCTTAATGGATAAAACTAATAAATCACTAAGATATAAAATGAGCCTAAAACTCTCTTCTTGCTGACCAAGCTCACGACTTCTGTATAAAAAAGAAACAAAAACCCCAAGAAGCCTTTCTAATATTCTATTTACACCAAAGAAAGCTAATAAACAAAATTTTTCCCAAAGAAGAAATAGTTTGCTCGACGGGAGCGAAAGCAGCAATCTTGAAGCGTCTCCCAAGCTACACTCACGTAGATCTCCTCGAAATGAGCAATCAATAAACCAATCAACAATTTTTTCTCCGAACGATTCCACGACCAACTTAAATTCTAATTATCATAAATTCAGTTCAAGGACTATCTTGACTGCCAAAAATAAAACTAGAGCACAAAGATCTTCTTCTCTTTTTTCTCCGAATCAGGCTGAGCCAGCAACTCCGCAATCTTCAAATCTGAGATCCATTAATAAATCTACATTAGAAGATCTTGGATCATATAATCCAAGGCCAGAAAGAGCAGTAACAAAAACACATTCATCACCAGATTTGACATCTAGCCTTGGAGAACTCCCCCCAGAAAAGCCTAAAGAAAATCCTCAGAGTGCACCTCTTTTAGAAAAACTAGTAACCCAAGTGAAATCTCCCAATTTTCAACCCCCTTGCCTCGAAAAAGCCAACGCGAAGCTAATGCAAATGAAAGCAGAAACTCTTTACAAGCAGCACTTACTGCAAACCTGTCAAGCTTTAAAACTCATCAAAAGGCTGCAGCCTCCAAATTATATTCAATTAAATGAGAAAAAGATTAATTTGCAGAAAAAGCCAGGCTATGAAAATAAAAAAACAGTCATTTTTGATTTGGATGAAACTTTGGTTCATTGCAATGAAATAAGCAAAAAATTCACTCCTGACGCTGTTCTCCCAATCCGCTTTGTTACAGGTGAAGTTATCAATGTAAACTTTTAATTAGGCTGGAATTAATATAAGACCATACACAAAAGAGTGTTTGGAATATGCAAGCCAAAATTTTGAAGTCATTGTATTTACTGCTAGTCACAAATGCTACGCAGATACTGTCTTAGATTATTTGGACCCTAAAAGAGATTTAATTCATCACCGATTCTATAGAGATAGCTGCATAATCAATCAAGGGGTTTATATAAAAGATTTAAGAATTTTTCTAAATCGTGATCTTTGTGATATGATAATTGTTGATAACGCGGCTTATAGCTTTGCCTATCAAATTGATAATGGAATTCCTATAATTTCTTGATTTGAAGATAAAAATGATACTGAGTTATTGAGCCTTATAAATTATTTGAAACTTTTGCAAGAAGTAAAAGACGTTAGAGATATAAACAGAGAGACTTTTAAGCTTTATTCATTGGCAGATGAAAGTGAAGAAAGCATACTTAATAGAGTCAAAAGGAGGGTTGTACATAAAAGGGGAAGATCAGTTGATGATTCTAAAACTAAAGAGTAAATTATAATTTACTGTGGCAGGTATTTATTAATTTTTAACAATTTTAATTACAGCATATAGTAAAATGAAATATATATGGAAGAAGAAATTAAAAGAAAAGACGAAATCATTGCGGATTTGCAGAAGAAACTTTACTCAATGACTACGAAAATCAACAGGACTTCTAGTCCCCAATCAAGACTAAAAAGTTCTCATTTATATTCAAGGGCTAATCCAAAGTCAAAATTATGCAATAAAATAAGAAAAAATGAGCCTATCAAAACAAGCAATTTTTCCATGCAACGCCAATTTATAACCACCAAACAGCCATACAATGATTCACGTAGAAATACCTCATACATGCATAATTATGGACTATCAATGGATTCAACTGGGCATTGTCCGACCCTTGAACAGATTGTTGAAGACACATTCAATGAAGACAACGGTCAAATAGTAATGCTTATGAAAAGAAAAGACCCCAATAAGAAACCAGCAAAATTTTCGAAAAATTCACGACTTATCCAGCTGAAAACTAAAATTCGTTATAAAGAATCCTCGCTTAAATACCCAAAAATATCTGGCAAAAAATCAAAAAATCTGATCCTTGAAAAAGCGTCAAGCAGTCCACATAACATTTTAGATAGTCTATTTATGGATTCTTCCAGCAGAATAAAATCAAGAAATCATAGTGAGCTAGACTGGCCCAAAAGGCCTCCATCAAGAAATTCTATCCAAAACTCAAGTGGAGAACTGACAAGTTCTTTGAATTTACGAAAACCATTTCCAGCTCTAAGCGATTCTGACAGCTCTCGTCCTGCATCCAGATGCAATAATCCAGGGGAAAGGAGAAACCAATCAGTCGATATGGATTGCATAAAGCCATTAGCAAAAGCCAAAAAGGCTAGTTTAGTTGATCAAATCTTGTATAATGACTTAGACAAAGATGCATGAAACCAAGTATTAAAGAAAATAAGAGAAGATCCTATTTTATTGAGCGAAATCTTAAAACCAGGAGAAAAAATAGAGTTCGAAAAAGTATCTCCAAGGCAACGAAGATCTGTGACTCCTTTTAAAGGCTCAAGAGACAGATTGAGTACTGACAAATTATCTCCAAGACCTAAGCCAGCCCGAGCACAGTCTGCATATCCAAAAAATATACAAAATTCATCCACGAAGCTGATTCCTCGTTCGCCTAGTAAACTGGAAAGGATCAATAGCTTTGGACTAAGGACCTATAAAGTTCATAATGCAGACTGAAGCCAGTCTACTTTAGATTCTTTGTCAAACAAGCCAAGCAATGATTTTAACGAAGATAAAGATTTATCAATTTTTACCTCATCAGAAATAGAAGATCTTTTAATATCTAGCAATTCTTTATCTGCGGAAGACCAAGCCACTTTACAATATAAAGGCTTAGCAACTCTTGAAAAGCTTCGAACAGAGCTCATGCTTCCAGGCTCATATAGTGCTACAAAAAATGCTGAAAATTTAACTGAACTTCTTAAAAAATGCGCAAATCTAATCAGAGCTCGAGCACTCACATTAAAAATCCTTAAGCTTATCCACACTCGAGAAGATGCAATCCTATCCTTAATGTCATTAGAGGAGGCTAATATTGACCTTCTCAATACAAAATACTCTGATTTACTAAAAATCACTGAAGAAATATCTCAAGCCATAGGTTTTTGGAAACAGCTAGGACTTCCTTATTCATCATTCGTCTACCTGGGCGAAGACTACTTCCTCAAGCTTTACGAAGATTTAAAAAACGTAAAAAGTGTGTACCCTCAGCTAAAATCAGACGATTTAACTTTGCCATATTAACCTAACAGACGCTATTAGATTTTTAATAAAATGTTAAGACAGCCAGTCTCAGTCGTCCCTTTAACTAATGTTTCTGTAGTTCGGTATAAATCTGAGTTTGGTAGATTTGAAATTGCATGTTATCCGAATAAAGTAACTAATTGGCGCAATGGCATTGAAAAAGATATCGATGAGGTCCTTCAGTCAAAAGAAATCTTCAAATCAGTCCAAAAAGGAATTTTAGCCAAGCCGGCTGACCTTCACAAAGCATTTGGGAAATCCTCAGACTACGAAGTTATACAAACGATCTTAAGAGATGGGGAAATCCAAGTTAACGAACTTGAAAGAAAAAGCCAACAGGACAGTATGCTTAAAGATATAGCCACCATTATTTCTGAAAAATGCACCGATAAGCAGACTGGAAGACTGATTCCATTCAGTATTATCATGAGGGCTATGGAAGAAATTCATATCAGTGTAAAACCAAACCAAACAGCCAAAAAACAAGCCCTGAAAATAATCCAGAAATATGGAGATAAGCTTGGATTAGAAAGAGCCAAAATGAGGATCAGGCTAACTTGCCCACTGGAGCACAATGAAAAAATCACAGAAGAGCTTAAGCAGATGGAGATTGAGCACACAAATAATGAAGGAAGCTCTGTTATATATGTAGGATTAATCCATCCAGAAAGCTATAGGTCAATTTACCAGAGCATTCAGAAGTTAGGCTTATCTGATGCAATTGGACTGGAAGTTATTGACCCTACTGTTCAAGGGAATGTAGAAGCGAAACAAAAAGCGCTAGAAGAAAGGAAAGAAGAAAGAGTTGAGCAGAAGCCGGAGCCTGTGAAACAGAAACCAAAGAGTGGGTTTTCATGCAATACGTGCCCTAATGCTGAATTTGCAGACTTAGGGGACCATAGAGCACACTTCAAGACAAACTGGCATAAGTTTAATGTGAAACGAAAGGCGAGGAACATGGAGTCGATAAGTGAGGCTGAGTTCAGCATTTTGACAGAAAGCGAGGTGCAAAACTTCTTACTTCAAAAAAATGTTTAATCAAATTTAATTTGATATTAGGTTTAGTGTAATCTTACTGAGTCCTCTTTTTGGCTTTTTTAAGCTGCTTTATTTGTTTTTCTAAACTTTCATCTGGAACTACTCTTTTTTCTGCTTGTTGGTTTAAGAATTCTTTAGTTGATCTTTGTGAGAGCAAAATTTCGTTGCTTTCTACTTGCTCTTGAAATCTTGCCAACTTTAGCAATCTACTTTCTAGGATTTTCTTTTGGCATATCTCTTTTCGTTCGTTTTTCTCCTTTTGCTTCTGCTCTTCTTGCTGCTTTTTATACTTTTCTTCCTAATTTAATTTTACAAGTGATCGCTTATATTCAATTTCTCTAAGGAACTCCCTTTGCTCTTCTAATTTCAGCTCTTTTTTGAACTCTCTTTCCTTGTCCCACATTGCCTTTTTTTGTTTTTGCTTCTCAAGAATTAAATTAATTTTTTCTTTTTCAATGATTTTTTGAAGCGTTTCTTTATCAGCAATCTCTATTACATTTTTAGGGCTGCTGTCTTCTTTTGCTGGGCTTTGAGGCATTACTTTTCCTAATATTAATGATGAGTTCATAGATGCAGACCTTTGAATTTTAGCTTTAGGCTGCTTTTCAGGAATGGTCCTTGAGTGATTAATTTCATAGAGTTTTGCTACGTTTATTAGGAATTTATATAAGTAAACCAACTCTCTAAACTCTTCTTTTTCAAAATCTTTTTCTTTAATTCGCGACAAATGGGTTTTAATATCCTGAATATGAGCATCAGAGATTTTATTTGAATCGACTAATTTTTCTGCTTTTCTTAATTTTTGGACAATTAATCCTGGCTGTGCCAAAAAGCTTAGAAATCCTTCTCATGGATGAAATCGTAGGACATCAACATCATACAGGACTAAAAATGCTATTCCTAGATTTTCATATGGTAGCCCTGGGCTTTTAATTGTTTTCAACTTTTCTATATATTTTACAGTCATTTTTGATATGGTCTCATTTAATTCAGAAATAATTTCACTTTTTCGAGGAAATATTTTAGGTTTGGCTGGCTTATTTGATATTTCTGAACTTGCAGGCGTTTTTATAGAATTTTTGTTTCGTGATGATGCCTCGGTTGCTGTGTCTAAGGAAGCTCTAAATGATAATGGAACGTAAAAATTTCTAGGAGTTTTTGTGCCGAATTCAGATTTTAAATTTTGGTCACCTTTAGACTCAGGAATTTTATCTTTTAGCTCTGGGGCAGGCTCATTGTGATGCTCTGGAAGCGTTTTAGGTTTTGAAAAAATAAGAAAAACAGATTTCTCTGTAGCGATTTTGTTCGGTTTAAAAGGTAAGTTAAAACTTGCTGATTCTTTATCTTCATTAGGAAAAGGTATGCTATTAATTATTTCTGTGATAATTTCATTGATTGGGTTTTCTGGCTGATTCAAAATTGGTTCTTTTGAAACTTCATACCCTTCAATTGTAGCTTCGTTTAATTCATTTTGCAAGTCACTCATATTTTTGGCAATCACTTAATTTATTTTAAACTGAATAAAATATGAGTTTTGGGAAAACAAATTTAAAGCCCTTCGATGATTCTGCGGCTGAGCAGCCCTCATCTCCTGAGTCCCCATTTTCAGCAGGAATCGTTTCTCAAGGCAATATTTTTGCTTTAGAGACTCCTCGATGGCTTAGCAAAGCTCACTATTTTGAAGGTCCTGAGTTTGCTGAAGAAGAAGCCGATATCGTTAATGAAGAAATTATCCACCAAGAAAATATTTTTAAAAGTTATGTGCGCACTAAAACAGCATACAATGAGTCAAGTGATTCAAATTCAAGCCTAAAGCAATCATTTTTTTCTAGTAGGACTAAAAGTGTTATTGTGCATAGGTCAGATTTCAGCTTTGCAAATGAAGTTGAAGAAATCTGCAGCACTAAAGAAAGATTTACAGCTTTACACTGTTTATTACTATCAAAACTTAAAATAGGGCGTTTTGCTTATAAAAAGTGATTCAGCAATTGAAAAAGAGTGACCATATTTAAAATTAATAGATCTGAGCAACAATTGTCTCAGTACTGGAAACTTCAGTATGTTATGGATAAGTTTCAATGCAAAATTATTGAAAACAGGGATAAGTTGGACCTGTTAAACAAAGTTAAAGTTAAAACAGCCTTCAATAGAATGAAGCTGAGATATGAGCAGATTAAAAAGAAAGAAATGAGAAAAAGGTGACTAATAAGGAGAATTTATATAAAACTTACAAAAAAAGTGGAGAACCTATATAAGGAATCTTTTCTTAAAATAAAAATATATGGAAGGATTAAGAGTTCCAAATCAGAAGGGGTGAAAAAACTGCAAATGCTCTTAGAAAGGTATAATCCATCAAAGGAGAAGTTTCAGCATTGAAAAGATTGCAGTAAATGCAATGATATCTATAGTTTTATTTTAGAAGATGAAATTATTACTCCAGGAATCAAAAAGAAATCACAGCTATTAGGATTAGGGAAAATTGAGAAAGGCAAAAAGATTGTTTTTCGATCATTGAATATAATCAGGACTAAACTGAACAATAAAAGACAATTATCAATAAAAGACGCAGCTGATTTATCCTCACTTCACAAAATTAAAGATAATGCCATGCTTTTGGTTTATGGAATAAACCAATTTATTGAAAATCAAAAGAAATTAAATGAAAATTTATTAGACAAAAAATTATTAACATTAAATGACTCAATTGAAGCTTTAGATCAAGCAAAATCTAAATCAGATCTTCGACGCAACTTACTGGAAAACCAAATTGATAACCTGAAACTTAGCAATAAAAAAACTGAAGATTTGATTTTACTATTAAGAAGTTCATCATCTAAATTAACTCTTGAAAAACTCGGAGCCAATCACCAAGACTATCATCCAAGCAACCCCATCGACAGCACAAGATTATTCAACTCTCTCCCATTGCCTCGAAAGCGTAACTTCCTAAATATCAGCTCATCACACACGCTTATGACTAAAAAAAGGCCAAACTCTCCTAAAATCCACTCTGAGCCTGTCAAAATTAAGCTTAAAGTCTCCTCCTCTTTTCATCCACTTTACCTTCTTTTCCTCTCCTTCCTGCTTGGCTGCTTCCTTTGTTATCTAATTTCTTAATAATCCTCATTTTCTAATTCCTTTTTCAATTGTAAATGGCCTATTTCAGCAATAGCAACAGAGGGGAAATCCCTGAACTCCAAGCCGAGCTCAACTCCTTAAAGCAAGACCAAAAACGAGAAGCCGTCAAAAAAGTGATCGCAGCTATGACCGTCGGCAAAGATGTTTCAGCACTTTTTCCACATGTCGTGAAATGCATGGAAATCAATAACATCGAGCTTAAAAAACTCGTATATCTCTATATCATCAATTACGCAAAAACTCAGCCTGACTTAGCCATTATGGCAGTCAATTCTTTTAGGAAGGACGCAAGGAACCCTCAAAGTCCTTTGATTCGAGCTTTAGCAGTCAGGACTATGGGCTGCATTCGAGTCGAAAAAATCACTGAGTATCTCTGTGAACCCCTAAAAGATGCGTTGCAAGACCAAGACCCATATGTAAGAAAGACAGCAGCCATTTGTGTTTCTAAGCTGTTTGACATTGCGCCAGAACTGGTAGAAGACACTGATTTCTTGAATTTACTGCAAACTGGGCTTAATGATGGAAATGCGTTGGTTCTGAGCAACACTGTGGCTGCACTTACGGAGATCAGCGAGATGAGAGGGTCGCCAGTGGTGACGTTAAATCCTCAGACCATCAATAGGATTTTGGCAGCATTGAACGAAAGCACTGAATGGGGACAAGTTTTTATATTAGATTTCATTGCTACTTATGTCCCTACGGACTCCAAAGAAGCTGAAAGCATCCTAGAAAGAGTTGTCCCTCGTTTGGCCCATGCAAACCCAGCAGTGGTTATGTCAGCTGTAAAAGTAATTATGAAATACCTCGACATGATAAGTTCCCCTGACTCCATCCGTTCTCTCTGCAAAAAACTTGCCCCAAGCCTCGTAACTTTGGTTAACTCTGAGCCTGAAATCCAATACGTTGCTTTAAGATGCATCAATTTAATAGTTCAAAAGCGCCCTAACATCCTAGACAAAGAAGTCAGAGTTTTCTTCTGCAAATTCAACGACCCAAATTACGTGAAAATGGAAAAGCTCGAAATCATGATCAGACTTGCTGACAGCAAGAACATCGAGCAAGTTTTGCACGAGTTCTGTGACTATGCCACTGAAATCGACGTAGATTTCGTCAGAAAAGCAATACAAGCCATTGGAAGATGTGCTATAAAGCTGGAGAGATCAGTAGATAAATGTGTCCAAGCATTGCTGGATTTGATTAAATTAAAAGTCAGCTATGCAGTTCAAGAAATCATTATAGTAGTCAGGGATATTTTCAGAAAATATCCAAATAGGTTTGAAATGATCATCAGGGACATTTTCCAGAGCATTGACTCACTTGATAACCCTGATGCAAAATCAGCATTGATTTGGATCATCGGAGAGTATGCAGATAAAATTGATGATGCAGGCACACAGCTGAGAAGTCTGTCAGAAAGCTTCGTAGATGAACCATTGCAGGTCCAATTGCAAATTTTGACGGCAACTGTCAAGTTTTTCCTGAAAAAGCCTGATGAAGGAGAAGCGATGATCACAAGCTTACTGAAAACAGCTACTGAGGAGTGCCCAAATCCGGATTTAAGAGATCGTGCTTATATTTATTGGAGACTTTTATCGTCTGACCCTGAGGCCACAAAACAAGTAGTTTTGTGTGAAAAGCCTCTGATTTCTGATGCAAGCTATGTGTTTGAGTCTACGTTTTTGGATAAATTGATTGAGCAAATGGGGACTTTAGCATCAATTTACCATAAACCATATGAAAACAAAGCTTCAAAGGTAAAAGCTGTGGAGCAAGAAGAAGC
The DNA here is from genome assembly GCA_949751835.1 of Blepharisma japonicum. Taxonomy (NCBI): domain Eukaryota; phylum Ciliophora; class Heterotrichea; order Heterotrichida; family Blepharismidae; genus Blepharisma; species Blepharisma japonicum. The sequence goes on along the minus strand of CATKHK010000066.1, from coordinate 247,895 downwards.
TGGAAAGGAAGATATTGAGACTGATAATCCAACGCCTACAGCACAGCCACCATATTCTGTAGAGAATTTGCTTGAGTTTGATATAGGCAGTGTGCAGCCTGTGATAGTACCAAATAAGGCAAAAGTTCCTTTGCAAGTGGTTTTAACTAAAGAAACTCAAGGCTCAAATCAGCAGCAGTACGGCCTGCAAGTAGAAATGGCATTTCAGCGAGATAATGGCATTGTATTAGAATGCAACATCACTAATTACACCCAGCTAGCACTTACTGACTTCGCAATGCAATTCAACATTAACCACTTCGGGCTTACTTTGCAAGACCCTCTATCAATTGACTCTCTCCTACCCAACAATTCTACAACTGCCAAGCTAAGAGTTGCCACAAACGGACAAAGCTCTCAAGACAGTCCAGGAGTTCCTTTCATTGTACAAATGGCTATAAGATGCACCCTGGACGTGTTTTACTTCCAAACTCCATGCATGTTTACAACCCTTCTAACCGAAAATGGCCGCCTTTCAAAAGAAGCTTTCAAAGAACAATGGAAATCGATCCCAGAGTCCAATGAATTCTTGCACAGTCTCCAAAATATCTTTCCTCAATATAACACACCAGATTTAATCAAAAGTCGATTAGAAGCTAACAACGTATTCCATGTGGCCACAAGAAAAGCAAAAGATACCAATGAAGAAGTTTTCTATTTCTCTAGCGAAATAACTGATGGCCGAGTTATCTTATCAGAATTAAGAATTCCATCTGTAGCATCACAAATACAGATTTCGTGCAAGGTGCCGTCTACAGCGCTTGCTCCTTTGTTTATTCAGGCTATTAACTTCTTGCTTTCAACTAATAGTTAATTATCAACTCATATATTTATTTTTTATATTTAGTAAAAACCAAGCTGCAGTTTAGGCCTCCAAATCCTGCGTTATTTGTGACGCCTGCGTTTACTTCTTTTGCCCTTGGTTCTAGCACATAGTCTAGCTCAATGTCATTAACTTGGACAGGGTTCTTTAAGTTTATCAGATGAGGGATCATGCTGTGTTTAATGCAGAGCAATAAAACAGCTGACTGGATAGCCCCTACTCCTGCCATCATATGTCCGTAGTTTGCTTTGCTTGATATAATAGCTGGCTTGATATTTCCAAATACATTATTAATTGCAATAACTTCTGACATGTCGCCTTCAACTGTTGAAGTGCCATGGGCGTGAATTAGGTCTATATCTTTAGGCTCCAATTCTGCGATTTCTAAAGCTCTTTTCATAGTTCTTGCTATGCCTTCACCTTCAGGATGAGGTCGGCTCGGATGGAATGACTCAGAGCTTAATGAAACTCCTTTTAATTCTCCGTAAATATATGCATTTCTGCTCAAGGCATGGTTTAGTTCTTCTAAAATCAAGCATCCAGCTCCATCAGCTGATATAAACCCATCTCTTTTCATATCAAAAGGACATGATGCTGACTGTGGGCTATCATTACATCTCTTATTAAGTGCTCCAAGTCTCGATAGACCGCTCAACAAGTAATTGTGAATGCCATTATCTGAAGTCCCAGCAACGATAACATCAGCTTCATCACATCTGACTGACCAAAAGGCCTCTGCTAATGAGCAGCTCCCTGCAGCGCAAGCTGAGCTATACCCACTAGTGGGACCTTTAAAGCCAAATTTTTTTACAATATTAGCTGTGGTTCCAAAAATCGAGAGATGGGAATGATAAAGACTAGGCACTGACCTTAAGCCATTTTTTAAGACCTGTTCTACTGTGTAGACTGCTGGGGATAATTGAGACTTTGTAGCTCCCATGATTACGCCTGTTCGTTCTTTTTCAGACTCAGAGCTAGGATTTCATTTAGCGTCTTCAAGTGCCGAGGAAGCTGCTGAGAATGCCATAGCATTTTGTTTGTTTTTTGCGAACTAAATATGCCTTACAGGTAAATTTTTCATGATTTCAGGGTCTAAGGTGACTCGGCCACCGATTTTTACATCAGTTTGGTCTAAATCGTTGATGTCGTCGGCTGTTAGCTTAACGACACCAGATGCTCCTGAAAGTAAATTGGATCATAGCTCAGTTAGAGTGTTACCTAGAGGTGTTACCACGCCCATCCCTGTGACTACAACTCTTCTCATATATGTATTTTCAATAAAATCGGCAAATCATTTGAAAATGGTTATTTACTATACGTTTTCTTGCGAACTGTTATCTGTCGGAGAAAGAAGCGGCTCAATGGAAAGAAGAATTAGAGAATTTAATTTTTAGCCTGATTGAATCTGTTTTATAGATAAAAGAGTGAGTTTTGCGAAATTTCCTTTAATTTGGCACTTTAAAGACATAGAATGTGCAGGAACAAATAAAATAAAACAGAAAAGCATTTTCAAGAATAAGGTGGGTTCTTCCTTAATAGTCAAACTAATCTTGAATTCTATTAGTAGCTTCTTCCAACAAGGAAATAATTTATATGAAAATTACGGGACCTTGTTACTTGAACTATCAAGATTATACAAAAAATATTTTCTTATTTTTAAGCAGATAAAAATCTAATAAAAGAAAACAAGTAATTAGATAACTAAAGAAAGCTGGATGCACTAATAACTTCATATAATATGAGCTACTATTTGAATTATTCAACTGCCATTCATTACTAAAAATTCTGACAAGCGTCTCTCAGCCTGAAAGTCATCAGAATCACAAAGCAAGCTAAATTTTCTAATTTTCATTTAAAAATCAAAAAGTTGTTAACAAAAAAAATCCAATTTTTCTGCAAATATAGCTTAATTCATATAAATCTGATTTATCAATAAAATGACTTATCCATATTCGCAGAATCTTTTAATCAGCAGTAAATCAATTCTTAAGCAGAATCTTTTAATCAGCAGTAAATCAATTCTTAATGTCATTTTACTATAGCTATTCATTCTAATAAATGTCAATAAAACTTTCTCCCAATGAATCACGCAGGAAAACTGTTTCCTTGAACCAACTTTTTTTCCAGCAGAATTTTAATATAGAAGGCGACATTATTAAGCCTTCCCTGATTCAGCCATTCAAGCAAAAAGTGAAAAAGAATCCCAGGTACTTTTATACTCAAACCCAAAAAAGTACAATCATTGAGAAAGACAAGGTCTCCGATGATAACACTAGAATAAGAATGACCCCAAACAGCATTTTCGATGAAACTCCGCATTCAGTATACAAGTCAGACAATATGGACAAATCTTCAAGCCAGCTGCTTAAGCCAGATTTCCACCTTACACCTGCAATTGCTTTGCCGACAAATCAGCCTCTAAAAATTATTCAGCCGAGAAAACTTGAGCCTATAAACCGACAAGAAGCAGTTCGGCGTCACTCTTTTGCAGAACAAGAAATACTGAGACTCAGAGATTTATTTGAGAGTGAAAGCCCTGAAAAGTTATATAAAGATTTTGAAGAAATGGTTGCAAAAAATAGGATGCAAGAAGCCAAAATAAAAGAACTAGAAGATCTATTAGTCATTGAGCAAAACGAAAAGCAAAATTTTGAACAGCAAATCGAAGACTTGAATAGTCTCATTTTAAAATTAAACGGGCTTCTGGCTCAAGAACGAGATAAAACTAAAAAATTAGAGAAGGAGGTCACCAAAGCTATGGAAAAAATCAAATCACTTGAAAACCCAAATAAGTCTAGCAATACATTGAGCGTTAAAAATGAAGGGTTACTAAAGAGGAAGACCACAAAAATTGATGGATTTGATTTAATCCCAGAAGAAAATCCCGCAAAAGTTATGAAACGAGACTTGAAAAAATACGGAATAATTACAGCTTTTATAAGAAAACTAATGATCTTTCTCACAAGTCACAAAATAAATGCGTCGGATTTCATTAAAAGTTTAGATCCAGATTCCAAAGATTTATTTACATACGAAGAGTTCCAAGTTGCAATTCAAAGGGTTGGGTTCAGATCTGCTTTAAATGAGCTACAAACAGTTTTTGATTTATTGAAAATAGGTGAGCAAGTATCAATCTCGTCCTTGCACTCTCAATTGCAGTCTGCAATTGATAAGGAATCTGACCATAGCTCAGACATTTCTTCGCCTCCATCAATAATAACGCCAAACCGCGGTTCATTTACAAAAATGTCTATAGTTATCCCAGATACCAAGGTAAAAACATTTTTGGAAGATTTTGAAGAGAATTTTGACCTAACAAAAGAGGATGTTGTGAAGGTTTGTGAGAAAGTCTTTCCTGATGAGGTTAGATTTGAGCACATGATAAAGCTGTTTTTGACGGAAGAAATTCATATTGAGGACAGCGACTTGAGGAAAAAACTTGCCTCGCATTTTATTGGTGGCAAGGAAATTGTAAATAAGAAAGATGCAATTGAAGGAATTATTGAAAAATTGTTTGGGGAAAAAGACCAAACTCCAGGATTTCACGGTGAGATTACTGAGCCAATTTTAGCACAAATTGAGTTTAAGAGAGATGAATTTTTAAATATTTGCAGAGACCAAGACAGCCAAAAAATTGGAATTTTATCGTTCAATGAACTAGTGGATATTTTAGCGAAATTGAATATAAAGATAAGTGACAGCAGCTTAGAGCAATTCATATCTGAATGCTCAGCAAAATTTGCTTCAATTGATCAAATTGAATATGAAAATTTGCTGAGGGTGAAGTCAAACTCTTATAACAGAGGATTTTCATTTGCATCATAGAAATTAATAACATTAATCTATTTATACATCAATTTTATGCTAGAATTAAATATAACATTCATAATGATATCATTATTTTTTAAATTTTAAGCTAAATAATGTTGAATTACACCTTATTAAATATTATGGCTGCTTCGTTATTTCTTCTTCTAATTCTTGGGTTAAAAAATTTACACTTTCGTTGATTAAGTCTTCATCAGAATTAACGTCATTATCTGCATCGCCTTTGGATTCTTCTAATTCTATTCCTATGTGTTTAAACATCGTTTCTTCTTTAAAGCATCGAAAATTTTCTGTTTGATTGGTCTCAGGGTCTATCAGCTCAACCATCATGATGGGGACCGGCCCTGCCGATCGTTTGTCCTTTTTGCAGGTTTTTGGCTCGGTATTATCAGTTCTTTTCCTTTTTCCACTCAAATTCCCATATTCTGGAGTTAAAAGCTGAGCAAAAGAGTGTTCCAAATTTTTATCGTCAAAATTGAGCGCTTTTTTTGTTGGCTCGCCAAAACTTTCACTCTCTTGTTTTCTGCTATTTGAATTAAATAAAACATCATCTAAATGCGCAGTTCGAAATGGATTTCTTGCAAATTGATTATAATCAGTCTTTTCAATAATCTCTATTGTATCTTTATCCGATATACTTGAAAATCTTTTCTCTGGGGTTTTTTGAGGAAAAATGCGCTTGGCTCGATAAATAGGCTTTGATGTAAAAGTAGGGAGTGATGAACAATTGTTTTGCTGCTCTGAATTGCTTTCCTTTTGCATTAACGTATTTAATATGATTGAGGTGGTTTGATTAAATTTAAGGGAAAATTAATAGTGCGCGGTATATGTTGAACTCATATGTATTAATCTGTGCAAATAAAATTTGGTAATTTTTTGCCATTTTTAGCGAAATCTCTTTATTGCTAACTGAATTATCATTTGGAAATTGAATTAATTTATAAAAGATTTTGAAGATTAATATTTATTGGAAAGAAAATAAGGTCTAGTTGGTTTTTTATTATTAATTATGGCAACTATACTTGAAACAGCTACAAAATCAACGATTTATGCAATTGAAATATGCGAAAAGGCAAAACTAAACCAAAATATTGCATTTGATATTAAAAGAAGAATCCAATGCATTTATAACCCACTCATAGATCTCCAGATTAATCCTTTATCTCGAAAGCAAGTAGAAGCTATATCAAGGCTCAACTCTGCAATCTTGCATTTAGCTGAATACCTCAGCGAAATCACAACCAAAAAAATAATTTTCCGCCTATACAATGCTTCTCGAGAACCTAATGAACTTACACACATTTTTCATTCGCTAACAGGAATTCTTCAGGACTGTGAAATTAGCTTAAGCTTCAATATAAGCCAAAACATCAGACAGACAGAAATCCTAATTGAAAATATGCAAACAGAGCTTATATCAATTCTTTCAAAAATCCAAACAATTGATGACTTTGAGAAAGAGACAATCGTCAGCGAAATTTCTTCAGCAATTAAATGCAAGCCTGAAGACCTTAAAGCTATTGTCAGAGAATATATGGCTTACATTGGGATTAGTAAAAAAGTGATTAATGAGAGAATTGATAAATTAATTGGTGAAAATCATCACAGGGAATATTTTTTAAGAAGTTCTGTAGCTCATGAATTTTGAATGAGGGCATTTGGAGAAGCAGTTAATGTCTCATGGACTGATTTTTATAATGCCTTTATTAGTATTTTTCTGAATTCTCTAAATTTAGCACAGAGTTATCAAAATTCTTTGCTTGAATCTATACGAGCATGGGTTGACCCTGATTTGTGTGGGATTGTGAATAAAAAAGCTTGCAATAACTTTTTTGAAAATATCTGAGATATTCCTAATAATCGTGCAAATTTTGTCAGCTCAAACCAGGTTGTGCATAATAATGTGCAGTATGCAAGTTATTTAACTTTAAGAGTTTCTTCATTACATGAAACAAATGAAAGAATAAAAAAGGGTCAAACATTCAAGATCTCTCCTCAAGGCTACTTATATTCAAAAAACTTAAAATATGATGGTATCACTACAATTGGCAGAAAAATTACGTCAAGCCCTGTAGATTTAAGTTTCCCAGATCCTGCAATCAGCGCTCGACATGCCCAAATCGCTTTTCATCCGAAAAAAGGTTATAGTCTTGTTGACCTTGGCTCAACTGGTGGAACTTATATTGAAATTTCAAAGCCATTGCTATTAAGTATTGGGCAAATGATTCAATTAGCGTCAAGTGATGTTTTTGTTATAAAAGATTTGAGACTTGATTTTATCCCTTCAACTCTTATCCCTGAAACTTTTTTTAAGCTGAGGTCACAGCATTCCAATATAATTATTGAAGAATCTGAGCAGGATATTACAAATCTCCAATTAGAAGAATCTAAAAATGTTGAGGAAGTAAAAAACGAAGAAATAAAAACTATGCCAATAATTGAAATAGAATTTGTACTGAAAGGGCAGCATAAAGGCCAGGTTTTCAGGTTTACAAAAAATCAAGAAATTACATTAGGAAGATTGCCTGAAAATACTATACAGTTAAATGACCCTTATGTCAGCTCTATGCACTGCCGCATAAGATTTGAAGAGAGAATTGGGTGAGTTTTAGAAGACAATGGCTCAGCCAATAAAACTTGGCTCTCATTGTCGAATTATTTTCCTTTTCAAAATAAAGAGCCGAGTCCTCCTGTTTTATTAGAAGATGGGATGCATATAAAAATAGGAAATATAGATTTTCAAGTTTCATTGTCAGATAATTTTGAAAATTAATGCTAATATATATTATGCTTTCAATTATTTAATTAATACGTTAAATTAAATCAATTTATTTTATGTTTTATGATTTGTATCTTATATGATTTCGATACAAATCTTTTATAGGTGGCATTTCTTTAAGCTTATTTCTAAGTTTAAAAACATCGGCAAAGCAAGCTGAATATTCAGGGCCTTGAGGAGAAATCTCAATTGGTTTTCTCTGTAGTGGGTTGCCTGTTTTAAGCTTCCTTTCTCTTCTTTTTATTATTTTTTGCATTTCTTGTTGTTGCTGTAAATTTTTTTTTTCGTCACAGTGCTGTCTTAATATTTTAATAAAATTAGGTGGCCCCTCGCTATAGCTTTCTCCTTTATGGGGAGTCATATGTCGCACTTTAAATGGGATTTGTTTAGTACTGCTATCGATTTGTTCCGAAACCAAAGGACTTAGTCTTACACAATTGAATTTTTTCATCTGATTTTCATCTAAGAATGACTTTTTTAAAGGCGGATCACTTAAATGCAGTTCAACACGCTCTACAAGGGCAATATCAGAAATATCTAATTTGGCTTTTACTTCAGGGACTTCTTCTTCTATTATAAATACAGGCTTGCTTGGCTGCAGTCTTGAAAACAGCTCCTTAGCGAATTCTTTTCCACCTTGATAATTTTCCATTTTTTCCTCAATCATTTTTGGAAGATTTCCTTTTTTATCAAGTTTATGAGGCTTATTTCTTACAGAATAACTCATAAAATAATCACCCAAAATCTTTTTTGTTGTGACTTTCACAAATGTATCAGTTACTACCATTCCTAATAGCTGACTATAAATAAGCTTATAGCAGTCTAAGATAAACCTAAAATCCATAAGTGGCCTTGTATATTTAAAGTTATCTCACAATTCATGATGTATAGCATGACCTATTATAACTGGCAGAACATCCATGCATTCATCAATTTTAAATTGGATGTTATAAAGCATGAGCTTCAAATAAGTTTTGGAAAGCTGCTCTTTGACCTGATCTTGTAGCTCTTTTGTAGTGGAGTTATGATATTTTGTGTAAAAAACAAGCCAGAATAGGTGATGGTAAAGGTCAATTATGAGATCTAGTTTTAAGAATGATTTCAGTTGCTGTTTTAATAAGGGCTGCACCTTGAGGACGCGGAGTGGAGGGAAATAATCGCGCGGCTTGATTTCTAGGGGGTAAGGGTCTTCGAAGGTAGGCTGTACATCTTCAATTAGCAGCTGCTCTTCACTATCTGAAGAAGAGATATCTGAGCCTGAGCTCATATTGTTTAAATTAACTTAAATGAATTTCTTTTTATTTTTTTGGTTATATGATTGAAGAGCTAAGAATCGTTTTAGGCTATTAAAAGGATTTATTTATATTATTATTTTAATTTAGACAAAATTTTAATAAGCCTATCCCCCTGATTTAATAATAAATGGCTGATACGCTTGATGGCGAAGAAAGAGTAAACAATATAACTCTTAGACTAAGAAGAATAAGAGAAGAACTCATTCCTTTATTCCATGGAGAAATCTTTAAGTCAAAAGAAGTTCCAGAGCATATAAAAGAAGAAATCGCAGAAATTTACGCTTTATATGGAGGAGCTTCAATTTTAATGGAAATCTGCAATGTCACTTATGATCAAATGAAAGCTTGAAAAAACAAATTAAAAAGAAATCCAAATTATTTCAAAGAAAAAATGCTTAAAAAATCAAATTGCACTAATTTTTCAGAAGCAGTTCTTGAAAAAGCAGGCTTAGAATTTGAGTTGCCATTAAAACGAGTTTTTTCGATGAATGAGACTAAAATAAGCAAAAAGTATAAAAATATGCCAATCAGCCTTAGTGATCTCAGAAAAGTTTTGCCTGAAAAAATCCAAGAAAAATGTGATGAAATTAGAAAAATGATAAAAAGGACTGATGATTGCAAAGGGTTTAAGCGGGATGTGAAAGCGGAAATCATAAAAGTCGTTTTTCAATATGGAGAAGTGAAACCTATAGCTTTATATCTAGGGATTAAAGAAAAAACGATTCTTGGATGAAGGGAATTTATACCGAATGGGGTAAGCAAATTTCAATATGAAAATGAATCCTGTCGATCATTAAATAAAACTTCAAATATTAATGATGATTTTCTGTAGCTGCATTTGTACCACAGAAATAAAATAATAAAATGGAATTAAATATATTCATATAAGCTGCGTATTCTTTAGAATTTTAAAATGAATTCTGTTTTAGTTAGCATTTTATTTTTTAACTTTTTTAACAATATATATTAAAAATAATTAAATTATTAAATTTGATCATATTGTTTCATATATTGACATCAACTTCAATTTAATTAGAATAGATCTTTATGTTTTCTCTTCAGCATAATATATTCTAAAAAAATTAAATTACTTTATACACAAATTCTCTCAAAAATAGCCTAATTTTTTACAAGCTGGCCAATTTATTAAAATGGTCAATATAATAGTGATCTTAAAACTGTGCCATTCCTGTAATTTTACTCACCAGTTTATTAATAAATATGCTTGACTCCCTCGACCGTCGAAATACCGTCGCAATAGCCGAAGATGAGCACTTTTTAAAATTCAAACGTCGGAATACCTTATCAAACATCTTAAAAGACGCCGAATACGAAAAATCTTTAAATCAAGTTGATAGCAAAAATTTATTTAAACTAACAAGGCTTATTCTTGCTTTAAAGCCATATGAGCGCACCCCGGAAATGATAGAAAAGGTGCACCAATGCACCCTAAATCTAAAATTTTTTCAAAAAATTCGAGAGGAGCATTCTGAAGATATTCATGTGGCCTGCTGTAAATATCTTCAGCACGAGTTTCATCCAGCCCATTCTCTAGTGATCCGGCAGGGTGAAACAGGAACGAAGTTTTATATTATTTTAGAAGGAAAAGTTAATGTAATAAGGGAAAACGAAGATGGAAGCTCTTCTATTGTGACGGAACTGGGCTCAGGTGACTCTTTCGGTGAAAGAGCTTTGATGCTTGGAGTTCCTCGGGCTTGTAGTATAAGATGTATAACCAATTGCAGCTTGGGAGTATTAGAAATCAGTGAATATAAAAAAATTTTGGAATCGCTGATGGAAGAAAAATATAATGCGCTTATTGAGATGCTCAGGGAGTTGCCTATGTTCAAAAATCGGTCAAGCCATTACCTACAAAGGCTGACTTATTATTTTAAGCCAAGAAAATGCCATAAAAAGCAATGCATTTATAAAGAAGGCGACCCAGCAAACGAAGTATTTTTGATACAAAAAGGAGAGTTTAATTTGTCAAAAAAATTAACTATCCCTCTACAATCACCTAGAGGGTTCCCTAAAAACTCAAATTTAAAGTCAAAATCAATTTCAAGGGATGCACCAATTGTAGTCCTTGGGAAAGGATCCATGTTTGGGGAAGAAGAGATTTTGTCAGGAATAGACCATAGGACGACCTCTTGTATTTGTATGTCGAGAGAAGGTTGTGTACTAGTTATAAGCAAAGAAAGTTTTCAAAAAAATATTTTAAAGAGTGAAGAAGCTATTGATTTTATGAAAAAAAGAACTGAAAATAAGCTTGCATCGAGACAGTCTATAATAGAGCAAAATGTTTATTTACAAAAATTAAAATCAGGGATTATTCCTTTGAAAATTGACCAAGAGCTTCCTACGCTTTCACCGCTTCCTCCTATAAAACAGCTTCAAGGATCATTGACACCAATTTTGACTAAAACACAAACATTAAAAGTCCCGATTTCCCCAAGAGACCCAGTTTCAGTTTCTCCATTTCCTGACTTATCTGCATTTGACAGCCAATCGCCAACTTTAACTCACTCCAAAACTCTTGACGCAAAAGCATTAACAAGTACTTTTCTTACCCCCAGAAAGCCCCTCTACCTTGAAATTCCTCCTCCTTCCCCTATTTTTTCTCCATCTGAAGTGCCTCTTACGCCTACTTTAAATACAGAGCCAGGACATCATATAAGAGAGTTTTCAAGCCCTCCCCCTTTAAAACTTGAAGATTCTGACTCTTCTCCTACTCTCAAACATTTATCAAGAAAATCAGTTATGATTCCACTTGGTACAATGGACTATTTAAACAGTCCTAAAAAGAAAATTGAAAAAAATCTGAAAATTAAAAAAATTGTGAATATTCATACATATATGATGAAGTCGAACAGCCCAAGAAAAGAATCAAATAAGCTTATAAGAACTGAAAGAAAGAGATTTACGGCTTCGCCAATTTTATTGGAATTAAAGAGGGAGCCTGAATGTGAGCAACCAAAGATTATTGAGAGAAGAAAAACTGCAAGGAAAACTGCTGTGGTTTAATAAAATAATTTAAAGTTTTGATCTTATTTAAATGGAATATTAATTTCTGTTTGATTATTTCGGAGAAAATCGAGATATTTTCTAGCCTTTTAGAGAAAAAATTCTGAGCAGTACATAAATTTTATAATATTGATTTGAGCCATAAAGCATATAATAGTCTCTTGAGCTTTAATATAATCATATTCGAAAATAAAATTTGCTCCAAATAAATTTAATACTTATAATTTTCAAGCTTAAAATCAAAATTCAATTATTTTAGAACCATCTTATAATAATGTCCATATCCTGCCATTTCAAAAAAATTAATATAATTGAATGTATTTACTCCCTATCAGAATTTCAAGACTATTCAAGCAATACATCAAGCCTTCAAAATCCACAATTGCTCCTCATACACACAAAGATTTTTCTTTATATAGAGTCTTATTTGCAGCTTATGGTGCATACTCAATATATCACTACCGAAAAAAAATATCAGAAAGTTGTGGAATAATTGGCTATGTCGGTTCTGACCCTAAAGCTATCGATGTTTTACTGCATGGCCTTACAGAAATCCAAAACCGAGGTTACGACTCTGCAGGTGTTGCAACTTATCATGATGGAGACGTCTTGGTCACAAAGTTTGCAAGTGATAGGCTAAAAATTTCTGATTCAATAGAAAAAATAAAGCAAAATTCAGATAAACACACAAATAGCTGCTTAGGAATTGGTCATACTCGTTGGGCTACTCATGGCGGTGTAAGCGATGAAAATGCTCACCCTCATTCTGACCATAAAAACAGGATTTTTGTTGTCCACAACGGCACCATTACAAATACGCACGAAATCCGATCAATCCTTGCAAAGTGTAAAATACCAATAAAAAGCGAAACAGACACCGAACTAATAGCTCTGCTGATCGGAATGTATCTAGATGAAGGACATTCATTAAAAAATTCCACAAAACTAGCCCTCCAAAGACTAGACGGAACTTGGGGTCTTGCAATTTTAAGTAAGGATGAGCCAAGTCAAATAATAGTAGCAAGAAAAGGCAGTCCTATGCTTGTAGGGATTGGAGAAAATGAGCTATATGTAGGAAGTGAGCAGGCAGCTTTTAGCAAATTTACTAAAAAATATATGGCCTTAGAAGAAGACGAAATTTGGGCTTTGGATCCTAAAAAAATGGAAATTGAAAAAAATCGAATCGAACAAATCGATAATCAAGGCGAAGTAAGCCTAGGCTGCCACACACATTGAACTATCAAGGAAATTGAAGAGCAGCCAGAATCAGTAGCAAGAGCCATGAACTTCGGTGCAAGATTAATTCGTGATGGAGCAAAACTTGGCGGATTAGAAGAAATCAAAGACAAACTGCTTGAAATTAAAAATTTGGCTATAATTGGATGTGGAACTTCTTATCATGCTGCAATGTTTGGCGCCCATTTGTTTAAAAGCTTAGAAATCTTGAATTCTGTGCAAGCCCTTGATGCGTCAGAAACAACTTTATTAGACATTCCAAAAGAAAATCCAGGAGTAATTGCGATATCTCAGTCAGGTGAAACTAGAGATTTGATTGAGCCTGTTTCAGAAATAGTAAAAAATGGAATTAACGCTATTTCTATTGTCAATGTTGTTGGATCCCAGCTCGCAAGACTAACAAAACATGGAGTCTACATGAACTCTGGCCGAGAAATAGGTGTCGCCTCCACCAAAAGCTTTATGAACTCTTGTGTCGTTTTAACCGAAATCGCTTTATGGCTCTCCGCCCATCTTAAACCTGAGGACTCAGAAAAGCGAAAAAGCCTCGTCAACCACCTTCTCAAGCTTCCGTTACAAATTGGCTCAGTTATAGCTCAAAACAAAGAAGTCATCAAAGAAATTGCCTCAGAAATCATAAATGAAGAGCATATGTTTGTCCTTGGAAGAGGCTTAGCTGAGTCTATAGCTAAGGAAGGGGCATTGAAAATCAAAGAAATCACAAGAGTCCATGCGGAAGGATACCCTGGAGGGGCCTTAAAGCATGGACCTTTTGCGCTGATAAATGACGGCACACCGATTATTTTGATAATATTGAATGATGACAATAAAGAACTCATGAACTTAGCATTGGCAGAAGTGACTGGAAGAGGTGCAAAGACAATCGTGATTACATCGGATCCAGCACTGATAACAAGTGAAAAGCCACCAAATAAAATTATTAAAATTGAAGAAGCAGGCCCGCTTACTGCATTACTTTCAGTAATCCCAATGCAAATGCTGGCTTATTATCTGAGTATTATGAAGGGACTTGATCCTGATCATCCTAGAGGATTGGCAAAGGTTGTGACAGTTAGATAACTTTTTCAGCTAATTTAATTATAATTTCAGATATAAAATTCTAAAAGCATTAAGAACGTGAGATCTCTATAATTAAATATTTAAAAATTTTGGCTTAATTTAATATATTATACTATTTCCCTCTAAATTATATAAAAAATAATTATGCCATCATTATTTTTCAAGATTATTAAATGCGGCCAAATAAAGAAAAAGTTGACGAACAATTGGTTTCTCTCAGAACAAAGTACTTAAATAATCAAAAAATCCTAAAATCATTACAAGAAACTTATATAAAATGATCAGATGACTTATCAAGAGTTGACGAAAAAATTGCGAGACTCGAAACTGGGATTCAGCAAGACATGATCGAAGTAAGAAAATATGACAAAAAAATAACGAAGCTTAAAGAAGATATAGAAGAAAGAAAAACAATAAATCTTCCTGAGAAAAATCAAATCAGAGATCTCAGTGGCTTTGTTAAAGCATCTAAAAGCATTTTTTCATCATCAGCATTTGCAAAAGAAGAACATATAAGCGCGAAGCGTAATATTGCGCTATTAGGAAAGCCAGGTGAAATTTTATTAGAAATAGCGAATATTTCAGAAAAAGTAGTAAATTTGAAGAAAAATATTGTTGACCTTAAAAGAGCCCAAATTGAACTAAGTGAAGTAGATGGCGCTGTCAAAAAAATAAAAGAGCTTGACTATTTACGGTCAGAAAAAGAAAAATTCCAAGAAAAAACAGTCCTCGTGAAGTTCACCAATTTATTAGGAGAAGAAGATTCTTGCTATTTCCCTATCATAAACAATGATGGATACCAAATAACTTTTTCTGAGCTGCTAAACAATGCAAGCAGATACTGAAATTTGTTCGGTCAAGGCTGCGTTTTGGTTGACAAAGAATATACAGTGTGGCCTGGGACAGCTATTGTAGAAGATGAGGCTAAAAATTCTAACAGAGAAATCTGAATTATGACAAAAGAAGAAGCCCATTATTATAAGGTAAAAGGAAACATTGAAGAAGGCAAAGATGTTATTGAAGATGAACCTGAAAGTGAAAGTGAAGCAGACAATGAAGAAGACAAAGTCCACTATGACGAAGATTGAGAAACCAAACTTAAAGAAAAAGAAGAGGCCTTAAAAGCAGATAAAGAAAAAAACATGGGGCTATTGAGAATAGAAAGACTAAGACATATGAATGTGCTGAATTTGCTGGTTTATATGCTGTTTATTGTATTGTTTACATGAAATATCAATGAATGGAAAAATACAACGACATTTTATTATACCAGGCTTGGGATTATTAATTTCCTGTTAATGTACCCTTTTCCTATTAATTCTTCAAATTTCATGACTTTTAGCAGCATTCAACTTCCAAGCGATTTAGAATCTTATTTGACTGGGACTTTTGTTAGTGGAATATGACAAGATACAAAGTATAATAATGATCCAATGGTTGGAAGTGAACTTAACTATGTAGCCTATGTGTATAAGCTAGTCGGTCCTATAAGAGTTGTCCAAAAAAGGGTAAGAACTGATAGTTGCTCACACAGTATGTATAAAATAATAGGAAGAAATGACACAAGCTGCTATAGTGACTACTCTGACTCTGTAGAAGATACTTCTCCTATTATAATAAATGACGCATCCATTGGGTCGGTAGATTCTTCATGATTAAAATACACTCATGACAGTGGTGCCAGAACTGTGACTGGAGATAGACTAAGCTACAAACTTCAAGGTTACATGGCTTATATTAGGTCAAACCTCACGAATGCTGAAGCTCAAAAAAACATCAGTTTTATTATCAGTGACTGAATTAATTACCAGACCCGCTTATTAGCATTCAACATTAACCTCTGCAACAATTTCGCAGATGTATGCTCCTCAGTAGATTTGCTGTTCGAATTTACAGCAAGCGGCTTAATATTGCCTAAAGCTTATGTGTATGTTTATAGGGTTTATGTGAATTGAACCTCTTCAGATGTAGTAAGAAACGTTTTCGAAGGCGTCATAGGCACTTTAATGCTTTATTTTATTATTGATTTAATATGAAGGGTCCGTAAAGAAGGCTGAAAACTAACATGTATAAGCTTTTGAACTGCCATTAGGATCCTTCTCATTATTATGCTCGCTATCAAAGTAATATTACTCATCGCTTACAGCCAGCGTGATGAAGTTTTAAATTTCCAATCAATAAATAACGAATTTGTGGACTATGAAAAATTGGCTTATTTTTTTAACGTCACAAATAATTTTATAGGGGTCACCTCATTTGTGGCGTATTTTTTTATATTAAGCTTTTTGCAGCAATCAAAAAGTATGAAGATTATATGGGGAACTTTAAGGGAATCGCTCCGTCGGCTAGTCTTTTTCTTTTCAGTTTTTATTTTAATTATGACTGGATGGCTGCTATTAGCGTATCGTGGATTTGGCCAATATTCAATACAGTATAAAGATTATGGGACAACGCTTAATACATTGCTGCAGATGCTTTTTGGAAATATTGATTTTGATACGATTTGGCAAATTCAGTCAGTTTTTGCGTCAATTTTTTTCATTTTATTTATTTTCTTGACGTTTTTTGTTATGTTGAATATCTTTTTAGCAATTATCAACGAGTCTTATGACACTTATTATAAGAAATTCAGCACTGACGATAAAAAAGATGAAATTTTGATTATTTTTGGGCTGATTTTTAATGCAATTAAATACGGACTGTTTGTTTACCCGTATAAGTTTGTGACTTGCCAAAAATTAAAGAGAGAAAAATTGAGGATTAATGAAATAGATAACGATGCATATTCAGTAGGAGATAACTCAACTTCAAGAGATAATGTAAGCGAAAGATCAATTGCAAGGAAATATTCTCTTTAAGCGTTTTTATTGAATTATTAATATTAAATTGTGATGATAAATTCTGTAGATATTAAGTAATGTATTGATAGATATTTAAAAAGTATGAGGAAAGCATTATTCATTGTAATTGAATAATTTAAAATGTTTATTGCATGAGTTGGCAGTCTAATTTTTTAATATTTTTTTGTAATTAAATATACATTTTTTCACAAAAATGCTAAGAATTGAATCAGCTGAAACTTGTAAGAGCCTAAAGAGTTATTATAGAGCAATAAATAATAAAATAAATAACCTTACAATCAGACGTGTTATATATAAAGAAACAAGTAGCACTAGAAAGCCAATTGTTTCTCTCAACAACAGCGTGAATCCAACCCACAAAAGATCAACATCAGACCACCTTTCTCCTGTAAGATGCATTCCTCATGATTTCCCTAAAAATCAAATTAACATCGAAAAAAGGAGGCCCATTTCAGATCAAATATCACCAAGACGGTGCATAGTGCGTGAGCCACTGAGATCTCAGATAACCAGTGTACATAAACGAACAAACTCTAACCAATTTTCCCCTAGAAGATCTATTTTGCATGAAGTGCTTCAACAAACTGATAATTCAATTGATCAAACTAATAGCACAAGCAAGCTTCTAAAAGAAGAAAAAGTTGAACCTAAAAGAGAAACCCATGAGAATTTTTTAGAAAAAGTTGAAAAAACCGAAAACTCTAAATTACCTCCAACATTGCCACTGCTTAATATACGTAATAGCAGATTTCGATTTAAAAATCAGCAAACTGTAAGTGAACAAGTCTCTCCAGTGTCAAAACAGGAAAATGAGCATAATGTGGAAAGAAGCAATGTAAGAAGACCTTCTATTCCATTTGATATGGGGAAGATTATGAAACTAAGGCGACCGAAAGAAGATCAGATTTTCCCAATGAGGTTTGTAATTAACGAAACTCCCAAGGAACAGTCATTTTGTGAAATTGATCAATTAAACAATATTTGCAAAAAATTAATCGAGGAACAAAAAGAGCTGAAAAAACAAATTCATGATCAAAAAAATCAAATTGACCAACTTAAAAATGAAAAAGATATGCAAGCTATAGAAAATTCTAATCCGCCGCCAGCTTCTAATGATAATTTTATCCAGACACATCAAATTCAACTCAAAGATCCTCATATTTTATCAGCTGAAATTGAGCTTCAGCCTAAAAATGAAGAAGTCAGTTCTGGCTTTAAATTAGATGAAGCTCTTTTTACATTTATGGATTTCGATAGCAAAAATATGGCAGAGACTTCGCGTTTTGGAGCAGTTCCTGAACCACCTAAGTTTAGTCGATTTCCTAAAGAGGTTTTTGTAAGAAGAGTTAAAAGATCAAGAGGATAAAATTGTTAATAATAAAATGAATCTTTTATCTTTCCTAAATTTTGGTTTCTTGGGACGATTATATATTAAAATAACTCTAATTGTCTTTTTTTAGAGTAATAAAATATATGGAAAACGCAGTGATAAATTCACTCCTAAGATGCGTTCGACAAATGTCTCCGGTCAGAGAAACTTATCCTCTGACAGAAAAATCATGATGTGAAGGTCTGCGATTTAAATCTGCAGAACCAAAATATTCCGATTATTATATTTTAAACTCTCCACAAAGAAAATCACTTGTTCCAAAGTTAGAATTGCCAGACCATTGAAACCTCGATACAGCTAGAAAACAAATATCTCCTGACTCTACAAAATCTCCGCTTAAAACTCCAGAAACAGCCGAATCACTCTACAGTGGCAAAATGTCTCCATTTAAAGATGCTAAGTCTCCCCATTACTCAAACCCATCTCAATTTTCGAGATTTTCAAGAAGAGACACAAGCAGTAGCACAGCTGCATCAAAAAAATTTACTCAAGATAGCATGCAACAAATTTATATGAGCTTTGATGATGATTTTTCTCCCGAAAAAAGAAATTTTGAAAAAGAAATAAGATTGGAAGAAGGAGAACAAAATAAGCATATTAAAGAATTTCGCGATAATATTGAAAAATATGAGAAATTGCTACATGAAGGAGCAAGAAAGCAAGAAAATGTAAAATAAATGTAGAAAATTTGTGAAGAAAAAAAAGGGAAAATTGGAAAGAAAAATGATAATTATGAAGTGCTTATAGAAAAGATTAGCTCGATGAAGGAAGAAAGTATTAGATTAAGAAAGGCAATTGGCATTTATAAGAAGAGAGAAGGTGAATCTCTTTTGAGGGTTAAAAGAAAAAGTTTAATGATTTAATAGAACACTTTGTGTTCCATTTTAAATTAAATAAGCAATTTTCATAATGATAGTTAAAGCAAATTCTATTATATAAATTATGAATTTTCCAATATTAAAATTTGATTATCATTTATGTTTTACATTTACTTTGCTTTCACTATTGCTTTTATGCTTATTTTAAGTGTACTTTTGTTAATATATAATAAATATGATTTCTGCATATCAACAAAATATAAGTAAAATGATTATTTAGAAGTTCACGATTTTTTTGTCCTTTTAGGGATATTTCTCTAATTCTAATTTTTTGATAATCTGGAATGCTGAAAGATGGTGAGAAATTAGAGGACTCAATCAGAGATGAGTTGACACAGCCATGCTTGGAAACAAGCATTGTACTTTTTGCAAATACATCGTCTGGTAGTACCAAAGCGCGAGAGTACGTTAATTTAAATTCAGAGCTGCATTCCATAGCTACAAAGAACGGAACTGTTGATTTATATATTTACCACCTCAACGATGAAAATAGCAGACGAAATGGAGCATTAAGGTGCTTATTTCTCTTAGAGCAAGTAGAAAGACTAAAAGTTATGGCTGCAGGTGGAGATGGGACTTTAATTTATGTAATCGAAATCCTCCTATCCTTCAATATAAATATATCATCAATTGATTTTGGTATATTACCATTTGGGACAGGCAATGATCTAGCATCAATGCTAGGCTGGGGCCGTGATCCAAAATCTCCCATAGTTGGCAAGCACTTCATTGGCTTAAAAAATAGCATAGAAAACTGACTTGATGCTGTCCCTATGCACCTTGACATGTGAAACATTGAAATTGATGTCCAAGAAGATGGGCACTTAGAAAAAATCGCTAAACAGCCGAAAGGATTCACAAGAGAAACAATGAAAACCCCGCAAGGCGAAGACATAAAGTGCTATAAAAGGCTGATGACTAATTACTTCAGCATTGGCTTAGATGCAAGAATTGGGCTCGGCTTCGACAAAAAAAGAACCAAAAATAAGCACAAAAACAGAATGATTTATTGCTGGGAAGGATTTAAAAAAATATTTTGCCTCCCTTCTCCTAAAGTAAAAAAAATCACTACTTCTCTCATAGAAGAAGATACCAAGCATATTTTCAATAATTTAGATGAATCACAAAATTTGCCTTCTGACACTACAGTTTTACTAGCACTAAACTCAAGAACTTATGGAGGAGGAGACCATTTTGTATGGGATAAAGCAAAAAATAGAGGAAATAAGGAATGGAATGTTCAAAGCCCAAGAGATGGGCTGCTTGAGTTCATGATCTATAGAGGGAGTTTAGGACTTGGGCTTGAACAGATAATCACTGGCCGTGCTCATAAATTGCACCAAAGTCAAGGACCTTTTGAGATAAACTTCAATGACAGGAATAATGAAAACAATAGAATTTATATGCAAATTGACGGGGAGTATTTTTATGCAATAAAGCCCAAGCAAGTTAGGATATGCTTGTCAGAAATTTCAGTAAGTCGACAAATAAGCGTCTTGGTTAATTCAAAAATAATTAAAAATGTTAAATAATTCATAATAGTGTAGTTAAAACACAAAAGCATCTTGGCTATGAATAAAATAAAATAGAAAAACTGAAAGGTATCTAATGTTAAATGAGCAACGCACATATATGAAAAAATATACAATTTGATCGTTTTATTTCAATTTGAAAATATATTCAAATCAAAGTCTAAAGCAAATAAAACTATTTCCGTGCCAATTTATATAGCTTATAATTTATTTTAACATTAAAACTTATAGCTATTAAATCATTTTTATGCAATTCATTAAGACATTCTATGCTTCATCAACAATTCTTTTCCAATTTTTGATGATCTAATTGATAGCTCTCTGGGTGGGCGCTTTTTGTCCCTTGATTTATGATTAGGAGTTGGTTTTGGTGAAGGACTAACATCTTCTCTTGCAACCAAATGCAAAACATTTGCTGGGAATACGGTCTGATGGAGCATCATCAAAATGTCAGCTCTCATGCATAAAAGTCCCATCAATTGTAAAGTACTGAAATCATGGAAATCCTTTCAAGGCAGCTTTAATTTAGAGAGCTGCTGATTTCTGGTCTCATCCCTTGCAGTTCTCATCATTCTTTTTACAGTGTAATACACAACATTTTTGCAATCTCTTTCTTGCAAAGTACTTCTTTTGCTCCTGTCCTTTAAATAGCCTGTTGGGGCAGTTCTATTGTTAGCTTGCTCACTATGTACAAGTTCAAAAAACAATGAACCTGCAAGCCCTTGTTTTGAAATTTGCGGCATCTGTTGATTCTTTAAAAGTTCTTGTTTGGCTGAGATTAAGCATTCCTGAAAAAAAAGTTCTAATTTTCTTTGTTCATTAAGGAAGGCTCCTTGAAGACTTCCTAAATTTTGGCTTTCCTCTCTTATTTTATATATATCTTTTTTAAGATTTTCAACATTTTCTATCAAATGATAGCATTCGAGTTGTTGATCTTGGTTCATCAGCTCAAAATGAACTGTTGGGACCTGTGAAAGGTTGCTTTGAGAGTATTTTGAAAAAATTGGAGGCATTTTTGACTTGAAAGTGTCTAACGATTTTTCTTTTGGCTTTATTTCTTCCAATTGATATGACAACTTTAGGTTTTCTTTTGATAGCTCTTTTAAGGTCTGTTTTAATTCCATCACCTGCTTTTCTTCTTCTGAATGCTGGCTTCTATAATTATTTTCTTGAGCTTTAAGCTGAGCACTAAATCTCGACAGTGTCTCATATTGATTTGTGTAACTTTTCATTTGCTCATTAAGTCTATAGACTTCTGGGTTATTTTCAATCTCAAAATTGGCTTGGACCAGTTTTTCTTTGAGATTATGAAGCTTGGCTTCTTGCTGGTGGAGATGATCAAGGTATTTATCTGCTTAGAAATTACTGTTCAAAATTCATTCATTTCGTGAAACGACATCATCAATTATGACGTCTAAATCTTTGTATGCGGTTTGTAGCTCTGAGTGAGCTTCTATAATGGGCTTCATCGGATTTTTTAAGGCTTCATCTAGTCTTGTTTCTTCAGTTTCTCTTTGAGTTTTTGACGGTTTTTGAATGATTTTATAAGTCTCTTCCATTATAAAATTGAATTGGAATTTTTATAAATAATTTGTGCTAGCGTTAATGATAATTGATCTTTTGAATTAAGCCATTAGTAAATTGCGTAAAATAAAGAATTACGAATTAAATAACTATCAAATATTTTTGGGCTTATGAGCTTCTGAAGACAGCTCTAGCAGTAAAGAAATAGCGAGGGCTTATGAATATTCAAATAAGTTATTTTAGATGTTTTTCAGCAAAAATTTCTATGAATTTTATGAATACAATAAAAAATGTCAGAAGATAATCCCTTTTTAATGTTTTTTGAGCTTTTATAAATTAGTTCAGATCATATAAGATCGAAAATTAGCAATATGCATTGCTATAGGAATAAATTATCATTATGACAAACACAAAATATCTTATTTTATTTGTTATGAATAACAATTTAATATTGTTCTTGTCAAAGATATTTTTGGTATAATATTTTATAATAATATGGCTTTTTATTAATTTTTATTATGAACTTGAAAAATATAAAAAGTGCAGCTGCGATTAAAATTGTGCTCAAATAAATCGTATGACATTTAATTTTGCATTAGAATTATAACTAATTAATTGTAAGTCTCAAATTAAATTTTGAATCAAAATTTTATGGAAAATATTTCTAATTGAGTATTACTTATTTATTTCAATAATTTTAGGTAGCGTTAAGCTTATTTAAATTGATTAGAAAACTTAAAAAATCTGACTTATTAGAAATTGATAATAATTATATTCCTATATCATAAGCCTCAGAATTCAAGTCTTTTTCTCAAAAATTTCTCCTTTGGGGAATTGATATTATTTTTACTCTCTCAAATTTAATGTGAGCTGAAGGTAATTTATATAGCGTTCAGTTTCTACATGTAAAATTCTTTTGGCAATTATTTGCAAAAATTCTCATAAATCAATTAACATACTAAAATATATGATTATTATCTTTCATCCTTTCAAATTAGGAAATAGCATTTAAACTATTGCTTTATTTTAAACAAAAAATACCCCTAGATAATATGCTTTTGATAATCATCTTATTGATTTTTCAATAATGCGAATAGAATTTTATTTGAGTTTACATACTTAGATATAATTATTATCTTTGCCATAAATCAATAACTTATTTGCTAGGCTAGTTAAAATTAGTTGCATCAATAGGCAATTTCATGCAGGCTATAAGTATAAAATAAATGTCTTTATCAGACCCGCTACTAGATATAGATTCAAAAGAAACTCCAGACCCAATTGAAAGCCCACTATACTCTTTTGGAGGTATCAAAACCACTTTAAGCACCTCTCCCAGCGTATTTTCTATAAGTGAAGAAGCTGAATGTCTCATCTGCATCGACAATATGATATATATCGGCAGAAACGATGGGAAAATCCGAGCAGTAAATCAAGAACTCACAAATTCATCCTTATTATCAGGTCACACAGATGCAATTACAATTCTAAAATCTACCTATAACAGAAATAATATCATTTCTGCTTCAAAAGACTCAACATTAAGAATATGAAATTTAGAAGGCACTAGAAAAGAAGCCGTTTTACAAGGCCACACCCGTAGAGTTACGTGCTTCGACGTAACAAATGATAACTATGTGGTTATTTCAGGGTCCTTAGATAAGACTATAAGAATTTGGGATTTTGAAAAATGCAATGAAAAAGCTGTGCTCGAAGGCCATAGTAAAGGAATTTCATCGCTGAAAATATCCAATAATTGCCAGTTATTAGCTTCTGGGTCTGTAAATGGAGAAATTAGGATATGAAATTTGAAAGAGAAAGCTTTAGAAGCAATTTTAGAAGGACACTCAGCAAGTGTGAGACATATGATATTTACACAAGACAGCAATTTTATGATTTCTGCTTCAAAGGATGGGACTCTTAGAGTTTGGAATATAAAAATGAAGATCCAAGAGGACTGTTTGGAAGGCCATAAAGGAGAAATTACGAGTATGAGCATGACGAATAATGAGAAGTTTATAATCACAGCTGCAACTGATCATTTAGTTATAATTTGGAGCTTTTTAGAAAGAAAAAGGCTTTTTATATTAGAAGGGCACACTGCTGAAGTAAACTGCCTTCAAATTATTAACGACGATAATTTTGTGTTATCAGGCTCAAATGATTCCACTATCAGATTCTGAAACATTTCAAATGGAATTCAAGAGGCTGTTATTACCAATCAAGGAGATATTCAATCCCTTCACATTTCTGACGATGAAAACTATATAATCGCAAAATCCAGCAGCGGCTCTTTATTTTTTCATCACATCGGCAAAAGTCTATCAAGTATCCTATCAGGCCATGCAGACTCTATCTACAGCATGGCTCTCACTAACGACAATAAATTTGTAATTTCCGGCTCCCAAGACAACTCAATAAAATTCTGAAGCATCGAAAAGGGTAAAGAAATCTGCACCTTATTCGGCCACACTGACTATATTTCATGCATAAAAGTAACAAGTGATGACAAATATATAATTTCTGGGTCTTTTGATAACAATATTATCATTTGGGACTTAAAAACTAAAAAACAAGTAGCAGTCTTAAAAGGGCATAGAGAAAGCGTAAAATGTCTAGAAATTTCTAATGATAATAAGCTGATAATTTCTGGATCCAATGATTTTTCTATAAGAACTTGAGATTTAGAAAATGGGTCAAAAGAAGATAATTTGGTAGGGCATGATGGAGCTATAGAATGTATAAAAATTACAAAGGAAAACAGGTTTATTGTTTCTGGATCAAAAGATAATAGCATTAAGATATGAGACTTGTTTGAAAAGGTCTTGTACGGCACATTGCTAGGTCATAGAGGGGCAGTGAAATGTATAGCACTCACAGGAGATGATAAGTTTATAGTCTCTGGATCTCATGATGCGACTGTGAGAGTGTGGGATTTATATTCTGCTGCACAGGTCTATAATTTATTAGGTCATAAGCAAATGGTGTTTTGCTTACAAATTTCTGAAGATAATAATTTTGCTGTTTCTGGATCAGAAGACGATAAAGTGATTGTATGGGACTTAAATAATGGAAAAACTGCAGCAATATTAGATGGCCACACTGAAGATGTAGTATGTGTAAAATTCATAAAAAATGATAAATATATTGTTTCAGGCTCATATGATAAAACAATAAGGATTTGGAATATTGAAGAAAAAAGACAAGAAGGTGTCTTCAAAGGACATGAAGGATATGTAAATCTATTAGAAGTTACAAATGATAGTCAATATATAATATCAGGC
Source organism: Blepharisma japonicum (assembly GCA_949751835.1). Lineage (NCBI taxonomy): Eukaryota > Ciliophora > Heterotrichea > Heterotrichida > Blepharismidae > Blepharisma > Blepharisma japonicum. The sequence continues at coordinate 222,322 of CATKHK010000066.1, read as the reverse complement.
TCCATAGATACAACTTTGAGAATATGAAGCACAGAAACCTTCTTCACAAATGACAAGCTTGTCCTTTCTGGGATTGAATCCCCTGTTTTCAGTGTAATGTATGGTGAAAGAGTCGCCAATGACTCTCCTCCAAGCTCTTATATGGCATCAATTACTATCTTTCCTATGCGGGTCAATATCCTCCATATCTATTGTTTTTTCAATATGCCATCCCACCTATCCAAAGCTCTAGAATTTCATCCTCCCTTTTTCAGAGACCTATTTGGAAAAAGCCCTTTGTCTTATGCATTGGAAAAAAAATCTCACAAATGTATTGACCTCCTATTAAAATACCTAATAAACCTTACTGATAAAAAAGTATTTTCTCAATGCATTCATGCGTTAAGAGATGATATGATTGATCTTTTATCATCCCAAAGCGAATTTATTATTCCTTTATTTAAAGCAATTTTTGTAAAAACTGAAGAGAGAAGCTTGGTTTATCAAGCGAAGCCAAAAGGAGAGCTCCCTATGATTTTTTTATCGCCATACGTGCATGTGAATGCTAATGATTTTGCGCTGGAGTCTTCTAAAGAGACTTTTGAGGATGAAGTTGCTTTGCAGTTTTGGACAAGCTATTTTAAATGAAATTTTACTAGTGGGTCCTATGACAGCATGCTGATTTTGCAGGCGATTTCTCAATGTAAAAATAAAGCTATTTATAATGCTGGTTTTGTTAAAGAGATATTGAAGATGAAATGAAGTAATGTACGCTTGTTTTTAGTTCTTCTGTCTATTCTTTACTGTGCTAATATTACAACATTAATTGTAATGATGTATTTCGAGCATGTATCTGTAAGCTACTGCTTCTTAGGGACAAATTTTCTCCTTTTCTTTTATGAGCTTATCGGGATTATTACTTTTTTTTGCAGATATTTTAAAAATCCTTATAATGTTTTTAACCTTTTGAGGATATTACTTAATTTTAGCTGAAGCATACTAGGGATCTTTAATTTAGACGAAAATCCTGCTCTTTATGTTGTTTTCGCAATAAATATTATTTTTGGGTTAAAATATTTAAGAAGTTTTGACTCTGTAAAAACCTTAAGAGAAATAAACGACAGCATTGAGGTAATTAAGCTTATAATTGAGGTAGAAGAGCATATATTTTGAAGAAGAAACCGTGGAGAACGCTTATATTTACAGAAATGCGATTATTTTGAAAAAGAAAGACGCAGAGATAAACTGGAAAACAGCTCAAAAGCAAAGAGAAAAATATTAGGATTAAGGAACGATATTATAGAAGCCTCAAAAACGAAAGAAAATTATAAAGAAGATGTAGAGAAAATTGGAACGTATATTATAAAAGAAATTGAATTAAAAATCAAGTCACAAATTCAAAAACTGGAAGAAAATATGGGAAATAAAATTCAAGTCTTAGACTCAAGACTTTTAAACCTTGAAAAAATTATAGAAGATAGAGAAAATACTATGCAAAACCATGAAGAAAAGGTTGACAGTATGTTTTCCTCTATTTTAGAGAATATTAAGCAATCTTAATTTAATTTAATTAAATAGGGTAGTACGACAGAATTTGATTATTCATATGCATTAAAAAAAACTAAAGACTTTTAAAGGCGCTAATATTGATAGCCTAATAAGGCAAGAATAATAGCATAGGCTTTGGCATATATTAAATATACATTGAGAAATGCATATTGATTTTAAATATTTTTTACACAAATATATTTGATTAATAAATCCACTCATTAAAAAAAATTTCACTCTTCAATTGAAAGAGAGACTGATTTAGACGAAATTCGCAAAGTCTATATTTTTGTATCTTGCCTGACCTTTCTTCCATATTTCATAAATATCCATTTTTTATAATGCAACTGAAAATGTACTATTTTCAATTACTATCTTGACTATAAAGATAAGGGAGCAATTACGCAGTGCGTAATAAAAATCATTTCTTTACGTTTATTTCATAATATATTTTCGAAATTTCATAAAATATCTAATTTTTAAAATTTAGCAGTATGGGCTTTTTCAATATGATTGAAAATTAAATAGATCTTATAAAAATGGGTGACCTTATATATGGACGACTGTTACATTTTTGTTGTGATATTCAGCTTATCTGCAATGCAGCTAGGAATTAAGGCTTGCTGCTTTACAAAAGATAATTCTTCGAAAGTATAACTAAGGCATCAAGAATTGAAATAGTATATAAAAAAATGGATATTTATGAATTTAGCTGTTACTTAGCCAAAATAAAAAAAATTATTTAAAAATCAAATTAAGTAAGCAATTTCATTTACGGTAGTATTATGCCTACAATGAGCATAGATCTATGCTTATCTACTATTGAGATTAGAAAAGTCTTTTTTAATAACTATTGCTAAATAAATTAGAATAGTTAAGATAATGAAATAAAGTTATATAATTGAGAATCAAGTAAATAGTATTCATTTAAGTTGTGAAGGGCGTTTTAAATATCTTCTGTTTTATATGAACTTATACTATCACTTGATTTCAAATATTATTCCAAAAAACAAAGATATTTTGAATAATATTTTATTTACCATTTTAAAAATAATAAGTTAGTATATTTAAATAGTAAATCCTTCTATGAGAAAAAATATATAAGAATCAGCACCCAAATAGCTATGAAGGTGACTATAGATATAATTAATTCTCCTCATGCCCATCTATCTGAAAAGAAAAAAATATCATAGCTACTTGGCTTATCGACTAGCCTTTTTGTTATCATAGCAAATAATGGAATGTAAATTCCTCCTCCTAGCAGGGCAAGAGACCCACTTATATCTGACACAAAGCTCAAGTCATACACCAAAATTGCTATTATGGCAGGCGGCACTGTTATAGCAAGTCTATAATAAGCTATAGTCCATTCCGGCATCTCTTTTTCCCCAAAATTTCCATAAGTTAATGACATAATGTTATCAGCTAAATTAATAGCGATAATTGGAAATGAAGAGAGGACATCTATAGCAGGTAGAATAACAACTAAATAAGCTATAAAATAAGTCCATCATGATCTATTATCATCGTCGTTACCTGCTGAATAATCTCTCCAGTTTAATGTTACCATCTTTTCAACTTCATCTGTAGCGAATGGGATGATTAAGCCTAATAAAAGGAAAAATAAGCTCATTGAAAATAATGCAGCTAGACAGATTTTTTGTATATTTTGTGCTTTGTTTTCTACATACTGTGTAGTCGTTGATATTGTGTTTTTAAAAAAGGTCGCCATATACACAATGGGTAAGCAAAGACCTAAGTTTAATGGTTCAAATACTGTTGCATCTGAATTTATTGATCCATCATCATCAAGTTCAGTGTCAGAAAAAATTGCGTAGAGAGAAGTAACGATCATTGTGGTCATTACAACAATTCTTACTATAAAAAATACTATTTGAAAGAAAGTTTGCTCAGTTAATCCTACTACAGTTAGTGGGATTACAATAGATGCATAAATAACCAAATAAATCAAATAATGGAGTCGACAGGATTCCTCAAACTCTGGATCATCATAAATATTACAAGTTCCAGACCCTATGACTGGGATAATTGAAGCTAAAGATGATGAAAAAATTGTGCAGTAGCCTATTAAGGATGCAGAGCTTCCGATGATAGTCATAATCATCAAAATTTTTCCATGTGTTTTCCCTAATAAAATATTGGCCATTTCACACATATCATATCTTCTATTTCCAATTTCAGGATTTAAACAAGATTCACTTATTAATGATTCAGTTTCTTCATCCTGCTCTTGCTTAATAATGTAGTCTTCTTTACGAATTGGCTTAAGTAAATCTGATATGGGCATTGGCTTTATTTTGTATCCTTTTTCAGTAAGGTCTGATAATACTTCCATTCTGCTGAATGATTGTAAGAGATGATATAATAAAATAAAGCTTAACGATGTAGCAAACACTTGAGAAAAAATGCCAAGAGTCCATCCAGTTTTCTGATATCCTCATGGTATCCCTAAAACTCCAGCGCCAACAACTGAATTAACTGTGATTGCATAACCAATTAGTCAGTGATGATTTTTGCTTTCATTTGACGGCTCCCTTTCCTGACTCATTTTTATCCGTTTTGAAAATAAATCGATTCCAGTTCTAGTTTGGGTTTATTTTTAAAAATGGATTTCAGGAGAAATCGAAGGATATTGGCACATTTTAAAGTAATTTATTTACTCAATAAGTGACTATATTTGAAATAGCAGTACTTGTTTTATTCTAAATATACTCCCCTCATATCTCAATGCAAAATACAATAAAGTGCAATAATGTAAATCCTTAGAAATCCTAACTTTAATATCCCATTCAAGATTTGAATTGAAAGGTTTTCACACCTTCAAGTATGAATTTTACCTCTGCCTGCTTATGATAAGATTAGTATTTGAATCAAAAAGTAAGAGCTAAAATCTATCTTTGGTGTAATAATCAACTGTGAAGCCTCTTAAAGCATTCTATGAGGCTGATAAAATAGCCTTAAATGAGGAAGTTTAGGCTTTTTTGATAAATCTTTATAAGCATTTAGAAAACTGTAGACTTGATGAAAAGTATATGCTGCTGCTTATTAAATAACTTATCGTCTATAATTCTATGAACTATGCATAAGATAAAGAATATCAATTCTAAGAATACTAAATTTATATTAATTTTGAATAGTTATACAAGATCTTCTGCGTATACATATTCAAGTCCAGTAACTTCTCCTATTATTTCTTCTCGCTGGATTCCACGATTAATCATTTTTTGTTTGATAGTTGTGATGAAGTTTGTAGGGTTGCCAGTCTCATATAAGCTGGAGAGCAAGTCGCTAGTTAAAGGTGGATGATTTATTCGTTTTGTCAGTCTTTGTTTGTCAATATCATTTTTAGTTTTTATGAGCAGGTTTTCTTGAGTATATTCTGTCTGTTTACTATTATCAAGCTGCTCCTTTCCATCTCCTTCTAGTGCGTATTTTATTCTTGATAAAGAGTCTGAGTTCGTATATTCTTTATATTGTAGCATAGACTCAAAACCATTCAAAATTAGCCCTTTTGATCTATCAATAATTTGAATAGCTTTTCTTTTAGTTAAATTTTCCTCCTTTATATTAAATTTGTCTTCTGAGTCTTTATTGAATTCTTCCAAAAAATTTTCATTTTTGATGCTATTAATTCGTTTACTAGACCGTGATATAGGCTTTAAATATTTATTATCAGCTTTTTCATATCTTTTTATAGGTAACTTAGCCTCTTCTAATGATTTCTTAGCTGCTGATTCAATTCTTATTTTTTTTTGGTCTTCAAGCTGATTTGCCATTTGATTATACAATGGTATATTATTTGTTGGAGGAGGAGGCTTTGCTTTAAATTTATTTATTTCAAGTTTTGGCATTTCATTCTTTAATTTTTCTTTAGAGCTACTTGATATTTTTAATTGATTTTGATCTCGATCAGATATTTGAGTTATTAATAAAGCTTTACTCTGTGGAGCAAAAATTTCAGTTTTTATAGCATTCTTTACTATTATTTTATCCTTTTTTAGTGTTTTTGCAAGCTTATTAGGCCGAGGTAATGATCCCTTATTTTGTGGAAGGCTGGCTTTATTTATTTCTTGAGGATTATTTTCTATAATTTTGTCCTCAATTTTAGAATTATAAAACTTAATGTAAGAATTTTTCCTTTCAAAATCCATCATTTCAAGCTTTTCTTTTAAAGTTCTTTTTGGAGCTCCAATGGAACAAAAAAAGTCAATAATATCATTTCATTTCAAATACTCTGCAGATTCTTTATCAATCCTATTAAGAACATCCTCTACAGACTCTATTTGCCTTGTGACTTTATCTTCTCTTGCTTTAAGTTTTAGAAATCCTTGCACCTGTGGATCATCAAATAATGAAAAAATAAATTCTTCCCTTGACACTTTATCAGCATCTCATTTAGGCAAAGAATCAAAAATATTTTTTATAGTTTTCAAGTATTTGCTATCTAGTAATGTTTCTGTTTTCTCTGATATTCATCCATTCAATTGGCTGTGTGATTTATAAATTAAATCAAAATATTCCATAAACTGTTGAAAAGTGATTTCTTCATATAAATCACCGTCATTTTCAATTATATCTAATGCTTGCTCAAGATTTAAATATTTATCCTCTGATACCTGTACCGCATTTGTATGAAGAATTTTTATGATATCTTTATTATTCCTTAATGTATGGAGATAAATATATTTTTGCACAGTCCCATCATCAAATGTATCAGCCTCTTTAAATATATCTTCAAGCAATCTTTTTTGCGGGTCTAAAAGAACAATATATGGGCCCCATAATTTTTGATTTTCAGCTTTCTCAAGTACATCATTGGAATTTTTATTTTGAATTATGCCATTCAGAAGTCTCTGGGAAATTCTATACTAAATATTAATTTACATCAGGTGCTTCAGTAAGCTTTTTGAGTTCTTGGTCTATTGAAGAGAGCAAATTTCTTTCATGGTCATTCATATATCCCATTTCATAAAGTTTAGAATTTTTCGATTTGGAAATTTTTCTTGAAGGCTCAAAAGAAATATCATCTGATTTAGATATAGTTTCGTCTAATAATAAAAAAGATTTGTGTTTAAATGAGGTTGGCTTCAAATTTTTTTGATAATCTTGAATATAAGACATTATTATCTGTTTAATATATTTTATTCTAAGAAAAATTTCTCAAATAACTATTTTTTTGATTAAATTAATATTTAATTTCTTAATTACATAATTAATCTTACATAAAAACTTCAAAATTCTATTAAATAGTATATTTTATGGTTTTAGCTAATAATAAATTCTCGCTCATTAACTTGAAAATTTAAAAAAATGCTGAAAATCTCCTAGTAAATCTAAAAAGCTTTAACTTAAACTAATATGGGCAGTTATTAATATAAAATGGAAGAGGAATCAATTTACAACCTAATCCCAAAGGAGTATGTACCTCCTCCGAAGCCAAAACGATATAAATCCAAGTATCCACCCGAAGCTCCACCAACATCAAGCACATTTGGGTAATTTCCACGCAGCCTCAAAACAACATCCAAAGTCCTCGGAAATGTCGCAGGAGATTACGATCATTTCGATGGCCCGCACCGTAGCAAAAGCCTATCTGCAAGTTTTGGTAAAGCTAAAGGAACAATCAAGCCAGATCCTCAAAGTTTCCGTAAAAAAGGAACTGGAACGATGAAGCTTCCAGAAATCACTAATAAGTTCTCATATACATCGAGAGATAAAAAGCCACCAATCCCTAAAAAAGATGAAAAACCAATCCTAGGCCTTAAAACAGATAAAAATTTCATCGTCGCCAATGCAGTCGAAGTCATCTTAAAAGCTCCAAAAACTATGCCTGAACCTGTAAATCCTCTTAAAAAGAAAGACTATGGAACAGTCCCTGAGTATTTGCATAAGATCAAAGGAGACATTGAAGAAGAATATAGCACTTTAAGACAATTAAAGAGAGAGCAAGAAGAGGAGCAGGAAAAACAAAGATATTTGATTTCTCAAGAAGAAGTTAAAGAGCTTAGAGATGGGTTAAAAAAGAAATGGGAAGCTGTGAATAAAGAATATCAGATGATAACCCACATTAGAAAACCAGATACACAAGGACTGAAGAGGAAGAAAGAAAATTGTGAAAAAGAATTAGCACAATTGGAAAAAGATATAGCGGCACTTGACAGAGCTTATGTGTTTGTGGACAGCACTGCGTAATTTAATAGGCATTTTGCTCTTATATTTAAATATAAATGGATTGGATTACAAAATTAGCCAATTAGTTATGGCATTTATTTTGAAAATAGTCAAATATAAAAAGTAAAAATTTTATAAAAATTAATAATTATAAGTTTTAAATAAAACTATACTATTTAAAGCCTCTTGACGGAATTGGTGCATTTCTAGAAGCTGGTTGAAGTTGTCGTTGCATAACTACCGGCCCTTTTGATTCTTCTTGTTGCTCATCCTGAGCTTGCTTTTGTCTTTGTTCACTGCTTGTCACAGATGATGGGCCAGTTCCTCTTAGCGCACATCAATCAAACATAAAATCATACTGATAATTCTCTCTAAAAAACAGATCTTTAAACAGTCTTTTCAAATAACTATAATCAGGCCTATCCTCAAATCTTAGCGCTTTACAATAGTTAATATAAACCACAAATTCAGACGGAAAATTTTCACAAAGCGATTCCACCGAAGTACTCATTTTCTTTTCCATAATATTCTGATATTTTTCCTTCTTATTATTTCCAGGCAGTCCTTGTCATGGCAAAGATCCTCTCAAAAAATACAAAAATACATACCCTAGGCCTTCTAAATCATCTCTTCTTGATTGTTCAATCCCCAAATGAGTATTAATTGCTGCGTATCTAGCAGTCCCAGTTAGATTTTTCCCTTCTCTATAAGGAATATGTACATTGGTTTTAGGGTCTCTATATCTTTTCGCTAGGCCAAAATCAATAGCAAATACTTGATTTGCCTTGCGGCCGAGACCAATAAGAAAATTGTCAGGCTTCACATCTCTGTGTAAAAAGTTTTTAGAGTGCATATACTCAATTCTAGCTATCAATTGGTCAGCAAGCATCAAGACCGTTTTAATAGAAAAGCAGCGTGAACAAAATTGTAGTAAATCTTCTAACGAAGGCCCGAGGAGATCCATAACTAAAACGTTATAATCTCCTTCGACTCCGTACCAGTGGATAACTGGGATTCCTGTTCCTCCTTGAAGAATTCGGTATATGCGTGACTCGTAAAGAAGTTGAGGGTGCTTTGATCTGACACTTTCAAGCTTTATGGCAACCTCTTCGTTGGTTTGAGTGTTTGTACCGAGATAGATTTCTCCGAATGAGCCACTGCCGATTTTACGGCCGATTCGGTATTTGCCACCAACTTTTAACTCCATTTAAAATAAAATTAAATAAAGTGAGACTGACTGGAGTTTAGAAGAGATTAAAGTTGGAAGAAACAGAAATTTAAAAAAAATTATTTAATTATTTTTGCAATGCATTTAAAAATAATATAATTTCAAGTGGAAGCCTTTCTATATATTAGCTTCATTATTTGCAAGCTACTCTTCATAAATTGATTTCAGTTGCAATTATATATCTATTTTGAAATTTTTGAAATTAAATGCATCTGTAATCTTTCCTAAATTCATAGAAAAGGCATCTATTTATTCTTATAATTGATGATATATTGCAGATTTCCATTTTCACAATCACATGAATAGTAACTTAAAAAGCCTTATCGATCATCCAATTGTTATAAAACAACAATTTTATCAAGCCAAAGGTCAAAATTAAATAAATATATATAATTTCTAACTTTTTCGTTCAGCCGCTATAACTAATTGCATTAGTTTTCTTAATTCACCCTTCCAATAATTTTTAAATATGAGACGTGGTCAAAACCAAGAAATTTCTTCTCGTTCAGGAGCACCTAGAAGCAAGTCACCAGGCGGCAGGCGAGGAGCTGAACGCCGAGGTCTTACAGAAGATGAGATCGAAGAGATAAAGGAAGCTTTCAATTTGTTCGATACTGATGGATCAGGAACAATTGATCCCAAAGAGCTCAGGGCAGCAATGCAATCTCTTGGGTTTGAGACCAAAAACCCAACCATTTATTCAATGATCGCTGATTTGGACAAGCTAGGCACTGCAATTGACTTTGATATGTTTCTAGATGCAATTACAGATAAACTAGGGGATAAAGAAACCAGAGGAGGTATTTATAAGATTTTTGACTTGTTTGACGATGACAAGACAGGATCAATCAACCTAAATAATCTGAGAAGAGTGGCTAAAGAGCTTGGAGAGACAATGACAGTCGATGAACTTAATGAAATGCTTGAAAGAGCAGCTTCTAATGGGCATGAAATCACTAGAGAGGATTTCTATACAATCATGACCAAGAGAGCTTTCCCATAGTTTAATTTAACTTAAGTATGGAAAAAATTCAGAAAATTTCGTAGAAATTTTGTTATAATTAATAAAAATTAAATCAAATTTTATTTTGAAGGATAAGGTTGAGATTTTTATTAGAAAATGCACTTAAGTAATGTATAAATATGAGTTTTGAGGTTAAGTCTTAATCAAGGGTGATTAGCTCATTGGTAGAGCAATTGACTGCAGATCAATAGGTAATTGGTTCGATTCCGATATCGCCCTCTTTTTTGTGTACTTTCTTCTATAATAAATCGCTGAAATAATTATTTGCTGTTAATATTTTTTACAGATTTCGTCAGAATAATAAGTATAAATTCCTGTTTCGAATTTATTACCTAATCAAGGGTGATTAGCTCATTGGTAGAGCAATTGACTGCAGATCAATAGGTAATTGGTTCGATTCCGATATCGCCCTCTTTTTATGATTTTTCTGCAAATTGGGGAATTAATTATGAGCATTATTAATATAAAGCTGTATCAGGATTTAATTAGTTTAGAAAGTTTTTAGTTATTACTGATTTTAATATGCTTTAGATGTCTCATGTGGAAGTTTAATTTTAAAATTTTTATGAATATCAATTTAATTTGTATCCTAGAGTTTATTATACCTTTTTCTGCCTTGACTATCATTATTTACATAATTTTAAATCATTTCTTTGACTTTTAAGAAAATCTTTTTTGATTTTTTTCCCCTGTATGCAAGTTGCATCATGACCATATTTAGTAGGCACGTTTCAGAGGTTTCATAAATTTTTCGAGCTCACTCTTTCTGATAATTCTTAATTTTGCGACATTAAAATCCTTTCTAAGAATTATTTGGTAATTTTATTTATCTTTATTGTCATTTTATTCTTGATTTTAATAAACTTTTTGAGACTATTCAATAAGATTATTGCGAAGTGAGAGCAGCAATAATTCTTAAATTATTTTTGATATATTTATTTGATGGAACAAAATATTGCAAATTAAACAAAAATCTTAATTATTTGACGACTTTTACTAAAAAATTATCAAAATTTATTTTAAACATAATTTTGCTTGATTTCTTTATAAAGCAATATTGAAGGAAGCCTATCATGCCAAATTTTATTCTCAATGAGCATCTTAATCATATCTCCTCTTGCTGAGTTAAAATAATGTTCCTTAACAAACTCAAAAACTGATTTCCTCATCATCGATCTCTTATTCAAGTAAAATTTAGGATGATACAGTAAACATTTTATCGCATTCAAGCTTGGATTTTTGCACGCATTAAGCTCAGCAAAAGCTCAATATAAAGGTATAGAGTCTCCATTATTTTTTATATTCGGATTTGCATTGAAATCCTCTATAAGAAATTTTGAGATATTTGTCCCATACCTTGTGTCAGTCTTAGCTGCGATGTGTAGAGGAGTCCCAAAATCTGAATCATCAAGAATCTGAGTAAGAATTTCTTTATTTTCGGTCAAGAGCCTTCTAATATTTTCATAATTCGGCTGATTGCTTTTTAGCTCAGTCAGCAGATCTTGATCTATATTATTCATTTTATTATTACTTTCATTAATTATTATTCTGGTTTATGTTGGGTTCATTATCCGATTCTTCGTATACAGCTCTTGTGGTTGATAATACTTTTAGCACTTTACTTGGCTCAATCTCTATCTGCAGAACTTGGTTTATTTCAGTTCTGCACATATGGCAGATTCCTTGATTTTTCCATAGTTTTAATGAGCATTCATAGCACAGGCCACCATGGCCACAGTCCATAAGGACTGCATTACATAAATTTTCACAGCACATGACGCAGGTCTTATTAGCAAAAGACATGTCACTCGAGTGCCGAGGTATCAGGCCACTGTTTTCTTTTCCCAATGTAATTTTTTTAATATCTTTGACGTTTGTACTTGCTGCTCGTTTGTGTCGGTTATTTTCTAAATTTTGGAAACAAATATCAGAATTTATATTGTCAAATTTCGCACTTCGAGTCCTCACATGTTTTAACTTACTTAGCTCGATAGGATGTTCAGCTGGCTGAAAATATGTACTTGTTTTTCTAATTAAAACTCTAGGAGTTGTTTGCATTACATTAATAATTCTGTGTGACAAGCTTTGATTTCTTGCCATCCGGGCTTGAGATTCTGGTAGAGGTAGTGGCCTGCCGTCTAAATTAGATGGAACTGCCCCAATCACCTCAATATTACTAGTAAAAAATGCTTTCCACCACAAAGAAAGGATATTTCTACATAAAGATGAAGATATGATAAAAACTAATAGAAAAAATAAAGGGAATAAGCTGATTTCGCTTATACTCAAAACTGGATCATCATTTAAAATACTAATCAAGCACATAAAAAACATAGAAGCACTACCAGTTGAACCTGCAGTAGTAAATAAAAGCCATAATGATGCTAATACTTCTTGTATTTTGGTTTCACCTGACAGATAAGATAAAACAGCACCTAATAGCAGCAAAAGGACTCCTAAGCTTATTAGCCCCATAAAGCACAATGAAATTCAAACAGGCCACAAAGTCTCGATTCAGCCCCAATTCAAGTATCCATCTAGCTTAAGACCAATAGTTAAGAGTGAAAAAAATCTGAACCATCTTCCGACGAAAAAAAACTGATTAGCTTATACCATTTTCGAGAATGATTGACACTCATGTACAGTCAAAGATTTAAAAAAAATCTGCAAGACTAAAGAGATTCCTAAAGGGATTGTTGTCGTAAAAAATGGGATTTCTTTCGACTGATTTCAAATTATCAGTAAAGTTTTAAAACACATAGAGCTAAAAGCTTCTAAAATATCTTTTAAATAATCTTTTCGAATTGGTATTCTAAGTAAACCTATACAATTCAGTGTTTTTGAATAAAGCACTCTTAAATGCTAGCGTCTTTATATCAAGAATCATCAAAGGAATCAGAGCTAATTCTATTGGCAATTTTAAATTCTTATAAGTCGCAAGTATAATAAAAGAGAACATAAGCGCAATTGCTAGTTCTATTCATCGTTTTAATTCTTGTTTTATGCATAAAAGCTGCTCTTCTGTATCTTCTTCTGCGTATTCTGTTTGAAGTCTTTCTCCATTATCTATTCTTTCTGAAGTGTTAAACTCATCCACCTCTGGGATTCTGGGAAAACTATTCATCATATTTATTTGATTTAATTTTTATTTAAAACTCATAATCCCAGCTGCTAGGGATGGTTTTTTTATACTCATTTATTTCTGGGTCATCTATTTGATACATTTCTTGCTCACTTTCTTCTGAAGCATTATCCAAGAAGTCTTCAATATTTTCATTTTTATTGTCTGTAAATTCATCGACTTCTTCTTCAATGTCCCCTATATCAGGATTATATGGAGCTACCATAGATTCACTTATTAGCGCGTCTCAGTCGAAGCCAGAAAACCACTCGTTTTTCTTCAAACTTTCAATTGTGCCTGAGCATCGGGTTTCTGGGAATTTTCCAAGGAGTTGCATGATAAATAATCTTGCACTGTCAGTGAGTTGGATATTTTCATTAGGAAATGATAAGTTAAACTCTAAAATAGACTCATAAATATCATATGGGTCAATGAAATCTTCCCCAAAAGGAACTTTCCCAGTTAAGAACTCATAAAGGCATATGCCTAGACTTCATAAGTCAGCATTTTTGTTGTAGCCTTTACCTACGATTACTTCAGGAGCTATATAGTGAGGGGATCCTATCAATGTATAAGTCCTTCCTGCACATACTTTTGAGGACCCAAAATCCACCAGTTTAATATATCCATGTGTATCCACCATAATATTATCTGGGTTTAAATCTCTATAAATAATATCCCTCTCATGGATATATTGCAAAGCTAAAATCAAAGATGCTATATAAAACAAAGCGTCGTTATTCGAAATCAGTCCTACATGTCTTAATATTTGGCTTAACTCAAACCCATGGACGTATTCAAGCAAAAAATAAAGCCGCCGGTCATCTTTATAAGTCCTAACAAGATTTATGATCATTGAAAAATCCATCATATTTAGGATTTTTTTCTCTTCCTAAATAGAAGTTACGAGCACATGCATATAGAGAGCGTACATATCGATTTTTCGCCTTGGGACGACTTTTAAAGCGTAGTGAATATCTTTTCTTGAAGTCCCTACAAGGTAAACTCTTGAAAATAGTCCTTTTCCTATTTGTTTTAGGATTATCAGGTCTTTGAGTTCTGCCCTTTCGTCCTGCATTTTTACTCTTTTTATAAGCTGTTTCCTCATTTTGTCATTTAAAATATTAATAAAGTTTTGTTTTTCTATAAATCATAATGATACTTTTCCTTCAGCTACACAAGAAGCGCTTGATACTCTTTCAAACAGCAGCGCCCTTTCCCCAAAATAGTCATGCTTCACCATAGTTCTCACAATTTTCCCATTTTTAATAATATTTACTTTTCCGCGTTTGACTATATATAAAAACTCCCCAGGTGACCCTTCATCCAAAATAATATCATCATCTTCGTACTTTTTGATTTTTATCATATCAAATAGTTCTTTTATCACTTTGCTGTCAAGATGTACGAATAAATAAACTTTTCTTAAAACGTTCATAGCAGCATTTTCTCTGACGACTTCTTTATATTTTCCTCCTATGCTAATTTCAAATTGATATTTGGTTAGCTCGCCAGTTTTCATATCACAGCCAGCAACTATATCATCTTCATATCGAGATTGGTCTTCATAAGCTAAAGTAACATAGTCATCTCCTACGCAGCTTCCTTTTTCTGCAAAAACTTTGTTTGACCTTGAAAAATGTAACCTTCCACTTATTATAATATATAAAGCGCTTTGGCATTGGCTTTGGTTCTGAATTACTACGTCTCCTATTTTATAATTGACATGGACTAAATCTCTTAAAATATTTTCTTTTTGGTCTTTGCTAAGCAGTGCTAGTTTATTTGATTTATTTATTGCGTCTAAAATTGTAATTTTTTCTATAATAAGCATAAGCTGATTTCCTAATGCTTTTTGTAAATCTTCTCTGCTTAAAGCAACACATTTCACTACTCCGTCCATTGCTACACAGCTTGCCTGCCGTGGCACATTATACAAAAGAGTCATTTCGCCAAAAAACTGGCCTGAATAAAGTCTGGCAATCTCTTTATTGTTTTTTTGTACACTTACGCAGCCTTCCTTGATGATATATAAATGCATTCCTTCGTCACCTTCAGTGATGATTTTTTCTCCAGCTACATATTTACAGCTTACAAGAGAAGCTGCTAATGAGTCTTTTTGTTGGGAACTTAGAGGCTGTAGCATGTTAACTTTTTCTAAAAATTCTCTGTTTTGTTCATAAATTTGTGTATTTAGTTCTTCGATAACTTTTCTAAAGGTATTTCTTTCTATTCCTCACATAGTAGCTTTTTCAAGAGTTTTTACTGTTGCTGATCGAGGGCT
The DNA here is from genome assembly GCA_949751835.1 of Blepharisma japonicum. Classification (NCBI taxonomy): domain Eukaryota; phylum Ciliophora; class Heterotrichea; order Heterotrichida; family Blepharismidae; genus Blepharisma; species Blepharisma japonicum. The sequence goes on along the minus strand of CATKHK010000066.1, from coordinate 206,946 downwards.
TTCATGCAAAAGAGCAAGTTCTCCAAAGCCTTCTCCGGGATGGATTTTGCTTATTCTTTTGCCATTTGCGATTACTTCTAATTGTCCTGTCCTTACAACATAGTATCCTTTCCCAATCTTATCCTGCTCAAAAACCACAGTATTTATTTCAAACACATAAAGCTGCATCGTTTCTACAACGATTTCTTTATCTTCATCAGTCAGACTAGTGAAAATGAAATGATTATTCAATGCATTTAGAATCATTGACTTATCTTCGAGTGTTTTTGCAGCATAAACATCAATAAAGGCTGAAGAAGCTTCTACATAATTCACTGAAACCGCTCTGCTGTTGAGTCTTTTTCACAGTGTCGGGGTGCTTTTTAAAGGGTTATTCATAAATTGCTGAGTCTTTTGTGTGTTGACAGTTTTTTGGAATGCTGGCTGTGAGGGATTGGCAGTTTGGATGATGGTAGATTGCTCAGGCTTGGATTCAGGCCTCCTTACATAATATTGTTGCATTTTGGAGCATGTTATCCCCATTTTTAGAACAAGAGTTTTGCATAGAAAAATCAATCAAAAAAAATGAAATTGTGCTATACAATAGAAGCCTTTAAATGTTTTTTGCATATTAATTGAGATAAATAATTTTATTTGCATTGTTTTGAGCCTGCAAATTAATGGACATTTTATTTTTCAAATATCTATAATTTTCTATTATTTTATTTTAACAATAACTACCCTTTCTTCATTCTCATCATATTTTATATTAAAACTAATCCTTTTTTGTTTCTGTATTCACCTTATTTTCTTCTATATTCTCCTTAATTTCGACTTTCGTTTCTTCCAACTCACCTGCTGCCTCTTTTTTCTTTCGTTCTAAAAACTCCCGAAAAGTCTCTTTACTTCCCTCCTCTTTCTTCTGTTCCATTTCTGCTTGGTATTCATTTACTAATTTCTCAAAATCGTCTTCTTTTCTCTGACGGAACTCTTCAAAGGTTTCTATTGGTTCTCCTTCCTTTTTTTTAGCTTTTTCTTCTTCATATTCTTTCACAAATCGATCATGAATTTCTTTGGCTCTTTCTTCTCTAGACGGGTACAGAAATTCAGGATTATTTTTCAAGTCATATTTGTTAACTAGCTCTTTGATTAATTCAAAAGTATGTAAGCTATAAGGGACAGTCAAAATGCGGTAGCCTAAGAAAGTTGTAACTATTCTTGCTAGCAGAGGTGAAGTAAAATCGGCAGGAATTGGAATAAAATAGCCAGCTGTCACTGAGATGGGCAGACTTACAAGCTTAAGTAGCACATTTTTTTTCATCAATTTCTGCATTCTGTAGCCATCTTCTTCACTGAAAACACCAGGTTTGACTCTTGAGATGACTGGGATATATTCTTGGAATTCCCTTAAAGGCATGCCCAATAGGATAGCCTTAATTGACCTCATAAAAGTTTATTATTGGCTTAAAATGGTAGTGTGAATTATTAAAGAAATAAAATTATTCTCTATCTCTATTAGGTCTTCTACCTCTGTATCTTCCTCTGCGCTCATAAGGTCTACCATAGTGTTTTGGCGCCTCTTGAGGGGCTTGGGAAGGTTTTGATAACACTTCAGTGGCTTCACCGCTGTCGCCCCATGCTTTTGGTCTATAAGGCTTTTCTTTGATTTGTCTAGGCTCTTCTGTCTTGGTTTCTGTAGGTACTACTTGTGGTTTTTCTACAATACCAGCGCTTTCTCCCCAGACATCATCATTGGCTTCAGTTTTTTTGACTTCTTGGACTGGTTCTTGTGCTGGTTCTTGATTTCTAAAGTGGGCTCTTTCTCTGTTTCTGTCTCCATATGGTCTTCTTGGACCTCTATGACCTCTAGGTCTGTGCTGGGTTTCTCCTTCTTTGTTTTCTTCTCTCCAGCCTCCTTCCCTAGGTTTTCTGTCATATCCTCTATGTTCCCTGTTTCCTCTGTTTCCTCTTCCTTCTGAAGGTCCTTTAGTTTCGACCAAAATTCCGATTTTTCTGCCTTTCAACTCATTTTCGTTTTTTGCGATAATTTTGGTTGCGACCTCTAAATCCCATGCATTGACATAGGCAACTCCTTTAAATCTGCCTTCAAAATTGATCATTTTAATGCTTGCTTTTTTTTCTGACAACTCTTCGTCCGTAATTGCGAAAAAGCTTTGAATGTCTGCAGCTTGGTCGCACACGTAAGGGATATTGATGAGCTTAAAATAGTATGGAGGCTGTTTGCTTTGAATGTATTCGTTGAGGTCTTGGCGTGGCCTGGGCTCTCTTGGAGGGTATGACTTTTTAGCTTCTGGAGCTGCTGGAGCTTCATGATCTGAGTGGGATGAATCACTGTTGTGGTCAGCCCAGTTCTTTGTCTTAGCCTCCATTTTATCAGCTAAAAAGGACCAGCAAATTTTTGGTTTTAATAATTTTTGAAATTAAGGAAATAAGATTTTAGGAAAATTTTTTAATAAATAAATCCATGTTTTAATATCATAAAGATTTATTATAAATTTTAATAATAACTAATTTATTATTTAATTATTTTCTTTAGCTGCCTAAATAACTTGCATACTTTATTTATAAACATCTATTTTCCAATTAATGATGCATAATTTGAAAACTTTTTCTATACCAAATACTTATTCTTTAATTTCTTAATCTAGCAATTTTTCAAACTTTTTATTAAAGTTTTGAAAGAATGAAAAATGAAGAAGTGGACATATCAGGAAGAGAAATCAACGGCTTCCGTGTCATAAAGCCAATCGGCCAAGGCAAATTTTCTATCGTTTACAAAGCCGAACGAATCAGCGACGACACTCCTGTAGCTCTCAAAATGATCAAGGTAAATTTTATTTAGATTTTTGACATGATGGACCCAGCTCAGCGTGATAAATGTCTTAAAGAGGTCAGGCTCTTAGAATCCTTAAACCACCCAAATATCATCAAATACCTTGATTCTTTTATTGCAGATAATGAACTTTTAATTGCAATTGAATGAGCTGAAAAAGGGGATTTAAAAAGAGTCATCAAGCGAGCACAAAATGAGGAATCGTCTATTGAGGAAAGCAAAATCTGAGAATATATGTATCAAATAGCCTCAGCGCTAAAGCACATGCATGATAAAAGAATCATGCACAGAGATCTCAAGCCAGCAAATATTTTCATTTCGGCTGATAATTCATTGAAATTAGGAGATTTAGGATTAGGAAGGTACTTGTCAAGCCAGACTATTGAAGCGTTTTCCAGGGTAGGGACGCCGCTTTACATGTCTCCTGAGGTGCTGAAAGGGAATGGGTATGACTGGAAATCAGATGTGTGGAGCTTAGGGTGCGTAGTTTATGAACTGGCTTGTTTGAGGTCACCATTTAAACAAGATGATCAGAAAATGAGCTTATATGATCTTTTTAATACTATTAACAAAGGAGAATTTCCACCTCTCCCAGAAAGATATAGTGAAGAATTAAGGCAGCTAGTAAACTCAATGATCCAAGTTGACCCAAAAAACAGGCTTTCAATAGATCAAATCGTCGAACTCTGCGAAATTCATACAAAAACTGCCCCAAAAAAATCAAAAATTGACCCATTTTTGGTGATGGACGATATTTATGAAAAATTAAAACTGCTGGATTATGAAAATAATTTTTGTAAAATTTTTAAAAGGCAGCCTGTATCAAGGGTTTATTTTTGCCACCCAATAGATTCACAAATTCAATTAGCTTATTGTTATGACCTGGCAAATTGATTAATGTCGTTCAGCAAGCAGAAGAGGAAAGGACCAATCAGTTCTCCTCTAGGCCCTGTTTTGGATTTTGATTCTTTTGCTGATCCTAGTGAAGTTTCCAAACAAATTCTCTCAGATGCTAGATCTTTTGGGGCAAAAATACCAGAAAGTGTTACTTTTCAATCAATTTCTCTAGGATATGGTGAAAATGTTTGCTATTTAATCAACGAATTATTAAATAAAGAACTTATTCGTCGAGATTTCAAGTTTTTGGCTCCCACAATGAACGGCCAAGAAATATACAAAATTGACACAAATTCAAGTGAAGAAATATTTGAAGAAATTGATGCAGATTTCAATGAAGATAATATAATGAAATATAACGAGCAAATAGAAGAAGATGAAGAACTTCCAAGGACTGAGTCTACAAATATATCTGATAACGTTATAAAGGAAGATGAAATAGCAATGGGTATTGTGGAATCTTCAGTATCACCTGAAGAATGAATGGCAGAAGTCAATAGAATTGAAAACCAGCTGGTTTATGCAGAAGAAGATATTGCTTTATATGAAGAAGATTGGCAAAGCCGAATACAACAATTTATAGAGTCTCTTCACAACGTACAAAAATTTGTAACTCAAGGGAACTTGAAATATTTAGAAAAAATGACTGATAAAATTACAGAAGAGCTTGAACGAGTTAATAAAGGTGAAGCAGCTATACAAAAGTTCTGCCAAAATGATATAGATGAGCTGAAGTTAATTATGCAAAAAAAGAAAGAATTAGTAGGAAAATTAAATTATGTGAGAAATAAAGTTTCTCAACAGTGTGAAGAATTTGACAAAATAAAAGAACAAGAAAACACCCTCAACAAAGCCATAGAAAAGCGAGTCTCTGAATTAAATGATACAAATCCTTTAGAAGGCATAAAAGCTGGCCTATTATCTCTAAAAGAACAAATTAAATCCCTAAATTATGAGACAGCACTTTCAAGATTCCAGCTGGACCAGTTTTCTTCAAAAGGCTAATTGTATAATAAGTATCAACCTAACATAATTTTCTACTGTTTTATTCGTCAATTTTGCCCAAATAAATATGAATCGATACCCTCAAGAACATATTAGTCCTGAGAAAGAGCCTATCAAGCCTCATGTTGCAGAAAATTTTGTGGATACGGTTCTACCAACTGATGACGAAGTCAGATATCTTGGGAATGCTTGGAATTATTGCGGGTATTTCCATAAAGAGCTCAAAGATTGCGTAGAGGAAGGAGTTGTTAAAGGAGATGAATATCTATATAAAAGATGCAAAAATAAGCTTGAGGAGCTGCATCACTGCTATTCCTGGAGAGAACCAACTGAGCAAGATTTAACATCCAATGCATTTGTGAAGGAAACTCAAAAGTGCCTTTATCCAAGAGAGTTGTTTCTGAAATGCTATTTCAGACAAGCTGAATCATGGGAGAATTGCCATCCAGCTTGGACGAACCTTTATTCTTGCCAGTTTAGAAAAAATCCTAAGCTCTACACTATTTTCTAAACTAAGATTAGGATAATAGAAAATCTATCTTAAATGCTTTTTTAGTGATTATAGAAATAAATACTTATGCTGTAGAGAGTATTGAGTGCATTATTTTTACGATAAATTTGCAATAAAAGTCTCTGAATGAATGCTATTAAAGAAAATTGAGTTAAAGACTTTATCATCAAAAGAGGATAATTATCGATTGATATATTTGTCATAATTTTTATCTTTCAAGTAATATTTATGACCTAATTTTATTTTTGTTAATTTTTTTATTAATCAAATTGATTAATTTAAAGCTGCTCCTCAGACTGTGCATTTTGCCAAACCTGGACGTTAAAAATAGTCATTTGAGCTGGCACAGCTATATTACTGCAGCAACCAGAATGCGAGCAAGGCCAGGTTCCACCAACGGCCACGTTAAGAATAATGCTAAAAGGCACATTAAACGGTGCATTTCCTGGGTATCTTTGCCCTGTTGAATTGGTAGCATACCAGGTGCTTGAAGGAATGCTATTTATCAAAGTGCCGCCAGTTAAGACTCCATTTACTATTTGAGCATCATACCAGAAATTTATATAAGTAGGCTGCCAGTCAACTCCGTACCAATGAGCATTATTCCAGTCAGCTGTAAATGGATATTTGTTATTCGAAGGAGCAGCAACATTATTAGGCGATTCTCCTCCAAAATGTAAAGTTGCGTACCCAGCAGTCTCTGCACATATGGTTTCCATAATGTCAATTTCTCCACAAGCGGCCCAGCCTCCATATATGCTTTGATGATTTGGTGGTAATAACCAAATTGCAGGCCATATACCATTTCCTTTAGGGACAATTGCTTTTACATTAAAAAAACCATATGGACCCCATGAACTGGCTGAGGTAACTCTTCCAGAGGTGTAGTTGTAGCCTTTGTAACTTTCTTGAATTGCTTTGAGAACTAAAGCGTTTTGGCCATTGACTTGGGTAATATTTACATTAACTTGCCTGTTTGTATAATATTCCCATTCTTTATTTCCTGAAGCGGCCATGCCTACAACATTTATTGTTCAGTTGCTGAGGTCTTGAAAAGTGTCATTGAGGACATTAATGTAAGTAGCTGCTGATATTGATGCCAGAGCTAAAATTAAAAGAGCAACAACCATTTTATTTCGCCAAATTAATATGATTTTTTATATAAGACTTTTACGTAAAATGCATAAATAAAAAATTAAAACGTTTTTATTAATCATTTGTAATCCATGATTTATTTATTTATTATAAATTAATGATCATATTTGGCCTGCTTTATTTAACCAAAGCTTAACATTGAAATCATAAATATTATCTTATTTTTATAATTTCGAGTCATAAAAAAGCAGAAAATATCGACTAACTCCTAGCAATTTAAATTTTATTTATTTTAAAATGTTTATTTGAGAATTTTATTAAGTGTGATAAAGGTTCCTTTAAAATTATTTTGCATGAATAAGTGAATTAGTAAAATGCTGCTTTAATAGTCTATTATGCACTACTTTGTTGTAGACTCCTAAGAATAGGCTTATAGAAAGTTATCATTCATTTGTTTCGTTTCTTCTAATCTTAATATATACACTATCATGAGCAAAAATTCTAGGAAACTCCCAAATTGGCATTTCACAAGCAGGGCAAGGTCTCAAACAAGTGTCTATCAGGAAAGCAAAATGAAGTAGAGCATGATCTTTGACTAATATAATATATAAATGATTGCTCTTAATTATTATTATTTTTGTTAAATTTTTTATCAATTAAATTGATTTATTTAAAGCTGGTCTTCAGACTGTGCAACTTCCCAAATCTGTACGTTAAAAATAGTCATTTGAGCTGGCACAGCTATATTACTGCAGCAACCAGAAACTGAGCAAGGCCAGCTTCCACCAACAGCCAGGTTAAGAATAATGCTAAAAGGCACATTAAACGGAGCATTTCCTGGGTATTTTTGCCCATTCGTATTAGTAGCATACCAGGTGCTTGAAGGAATGCTGCTTATCAATTTTCCTCCGGTTATGACTCCATTTACTACTTGTGCATCATACCAGAAATTCATATAATTAGGCTGCCAATCAACTCCGTACCAGTGAGCATTATTTCAGTCAGCTGTAAACGGATATTGGTTATTCGGAGGAGTCGAAACATTATTTGGCCATTCCCCTCCAAAATGTAAAGTTGAATACCCAGCAGTGCCTGTGCATATAGTTTCCATAATATCAATTTCTCCACAAGCAGCCCAACCTCCATATATGCTTTGCCCGTTTGGTGGTAATAGCCAAATCGCAGGCCACAAGCCGTTTCCTTTCGGAACAATTGCTTTTACGTTGAAAAATCCATATGGACCCCATGGACGGACTGAGGTAACTTTTCCAGAGGTGTAGCTATATCCTTGGTAATTTTCTTGAATTGCTTTGAGAATGAGTGCGTTTTGACCGTTGACTTTGGTAATATAAACGTTGTTTGGGCTATCTGTATAATATTCCCATTCATTATTTCCTGAATTTGCACCAGGCATAACATTTACCATTCAGTTGCTGAGATCTTGGAAATTATCATTGAGGACATTGATGTAAGTTGCTGCTGATATTGATATCAGGGCTAAAACTAAAAGAGCAGCCATCATTTTATTTCTACTAATGAATGTGATTTAATTATATAGAGACTTTTACATAAAAGCATAAATAATAAATTTAAAGCCTTCTGATAATAAATATCTTTTGCAATAATAGTTTATTTATTTCTTATAAATTAATGATAAAATTTAACTTGCTATTTATATAGATATCATAAAAAATATTTTATTTTTACATATTTTTAGTCATTATAAAACAGAAAATATGACTAAAGGTTGACTTCAATTATTTTGCATGAATAAATGGATTAGTAAATTGCTGTATAATGGTCTATTATGTACTCCCCTTTGTTGTAGAATTCTTCATTAAGCTTATAAAAAGTTCTCATTAATCCCTTTCACCTCTTCTAATCTTAATATATACACTATCATGAGCAAAAATGCTAAGACACTCCCAAATTGTCATTTCACAAACAGAACGAGGTCTCAAACAAGTGTCTATCAGGCAAGCAAAAAAGAAGTAGAGTATGATCTTGGACTGATGAAATGTATAGATGATTGTTCTCAATCAACGACCGCTTCAAATAATTTAGTAAACACAAGCGCAACTACCAAAAAGAAAATAAAATATATTAAGCATAAGCAAGTTGACGAAAAAACTGCTCTTCAAGCCTTAAGCTTGCTGCAAGAGACTAAAAAGCCTGCTCAAAAGAGTGATATGGTAATTAAAATCAAAATCCCTAAAAAGAAAAACATAAAAACTCCTAAGTTGCCTCTGCCTCCACAGCTACTGCCCAACTTTATTTTAAACAAAAAGGATGGGTTTACATGTTTCGCTAATAGTTTTTGGGAAGTAAAAGATTTTCCTCAGAAATACCTTAGCAAGTTTTACGAAAATACCAAAATTAATCTATCTGATCGAGAAAATCTAGTCTGTCCGAGCGGGAAAGGCTCAATACACACTGCTCTTGCATATAAAATATCTCAAGAAAATGCAAAAATTAAACTGCCTCAAATGGAATCGATGTCTGGATAACTTAAGCTTATAGTAAACTAAATTTTTTAAGATAAATCTGTTTTTACAATAAGGGCATTCTGATTATAATTGAAACGTTGCTCAAGAATAAGTTTCAATTAATGGAGACGATTTGGATAATGCGATTGCAAAATTTTTTCGTTAAAAATGGAAATTCTTTTAATAGAAATCATTTTTATGTGCTCACTATTAAGCTAAGATGACTATTTCAATAAATTATTATCATATTTTTGAACTATTGCATTTAAATTTTATTATTGACTAATCTATATGACATTTTCAGTCTAAAGCACTTAATTAATGATAATTTATATAAAATCCATATGCGTTCATTCTTAAAACTTTAAATAGATTTTATAAATTCAAAGGCACTAACATATAAATTTCTATTTTATTAAATATAATACGCTGCACCTTCCTTGTTGCAATATTATTAATGTACGCAGGATAATTAATTTTAAAGGAAAATGTATTTTAAATGAAATGCACAAGGAGAGCTCAATAAAGCGAAGCTTAAAGAAATATTTCACCATCCTAATGACTTTAAGTATATACAGTTTTTTTTATTGAAGCTATCTCAAAACATTTCTTATACAAGCTGCTTTAAATGGTTTAGACCTAATTGAAATCTCATTTTTTCACTTCTTTAGCTTTATGAGCTTATTTAGCTACATTACATGCTTTTCTATAAATCCTGGCCAAGTCCCTGCTGATTTTTCAATTGATAATATCTCAGAAGACTATAAAATCCCTTTAAATGACCATCATGTAGAAATAGACCATTGCATTGGTCGAATCACATTTTGTGACAAATGCAAAAGATATCGTCCGCACCGAGCCCATCATTGTCATAATTGCGAAATTTGTATACTGAGATTTGACCACCATTGTATATGAATAACTAACTGTGTTGGATTAAGAAATCACAAAGCATTTTTATTATTTCTAGCCTACACAGCTATTTCCTGTGGAATGATCAGTGAGAGAGAAGTCTATATTTATACAAGACAACAAGAAAATGATTTTATCCTTTGAATTTCATTAGGTGGAAGCTTAGTACTTGCTATCGGTTTAGGGTTATTTTTTATATACCATTTCTGGATGGTCACACAAAATTTGACTACCCTGGAACGCACATGAAGAAAAAACAATATTTTTGATATGGGCTGACAAAAAAACCTGACCCAAGTTTTTGGAAAATCCTGTTTCTTTTGGTTTTTCCCAATCCCATCAGTAAGCCTAAATGGTATCCAATTCCCAATAAAAATCAGGTCAAAAATATCTGGCTATCTTTATTATAATGATAAATTTTTAATATAGAAAAATAATTTTTCTTAAAATTGATATAAAGATGCCTAGAGAAATAATCACTTTACAAGTAGGACAATGCGGCAATCAAATAGGTATGGAATTTTGGAAGCAGCTTTGTATGGAGCATGGGATTAACAATGAAGGAATTCTTGAAGAATATGCCACTGCAGGAGATGATCGTAAAGATGTGTTCTTTTATCAAGCTGATGATGAGCATTATATTCCCCGCGCATTGTTGATTGATTTAGAACCAAGAGTAATCCATACTATCCAAACTTCTATGTATGCAGCTTTATATAACCCTGAAAATGTATATATGAGTAAAGAAGGAGGAGGCGCAGGGAATAACTGGGCAAGTGGATTTTCACAAGCAGAAAGGGTTAATGATGAGATCATGGATATGATAGACAGAGAAGCTGATGGCAGTGACTCTTTAGAAGGGTTTACACTGCTTCATTCAATTGCTGGAGGCACTGGGAGTGGTATGGGATCGTATTTATTGGAAAGACTGAATGACCGATTTCCAAAAAAATTGATACAAACTTATTCAGTTTTCCCGAACCAACTGAGGACTTCTGATGTAGTTGTGCAGCCTTATAACTCGTTATTGACTTTAAAAAGACTGACTTTAAATGCAGATTGTGTAGTTGTGCTGGATAATGCAGCTTTAAATCATATCGCTGTAGATAGATTAAAAATCCCTAACCCTACTTTTGCTCAGACAAATGCATTAGTTTCTACAGTTATGGCTGCGTCCACTACAACTTTAAGGTACCCTGGGTATATGAATAATGATCTAGTTGGTCTTGTGGCTTCTTTAATCCCAACCCCTAGATGCCATTTTTTAATGACCGGCTACACCCCTTTAACTGTTGATCGACAAATCAGCTCAGTCCGTAAAACAACTGTCTTAGACGTGATGCGAAGACTCCTGCAAACCAAAAACATCATGGTCTCCACTAACACCAAAAAAGGCGTCTATATGAGCATCTTAAACATTATCCAAGGCGATGTGGACCCTACCCAGGTCCATAAATCTTTACAAAGAATTCGAGAGCGAAAACTTGCCAATTTTATCCCCTGGGGTCCTGCCTCAATCCAAGTAGCCTTATCCCGTAAATCCCCATATGTTGAGACTTCTCACAAGGTTTCAGGCCTCATGCTTGCGAATCATACAAGTATAGCTGACCTTTTTGACAGGATTATCAGTCAATATACCAAATTAAGGTCAAGAAACGCTTTTTTGGAAAACTACAAAAAAGAAAGGATGTTTGCAGAGAATTTTGAAGAATTTGATAGATCAGAAGAGGTGGTCAAAGAATTGGTAAGGGAGTATAAAGCTGCAGAAAAAGAAGATTATATTGAATGGGGCAATGATTTAGATGCTGATACTGATATAAGAATGAGGTAAAATTAATTATTTGCGGATTTTTATAATAAGCCATTTTGGAATTTAAATAATTTATACTTATAAACAAGCGGGAAATGGTCGACTTCGAAAAAATCTTAATTTCGATTTTATCAACAGAAAAAGTTACAAGGCAGCATGGTGAAGCCAATCTTGAAGCCTTCTTAAAATCAAACCCAGAGCAAGCCTGCTATGGCTTGATTTCCACAATTTCTTCTTCGAATTCTGAAATAGCTGGACTAGCCGCCATCCTTTTCAGGAAGAAGTTTCTAGATGAAGAATATATAAAAACAATCCCTGAGTCAAGCTGCACTAATGTGAAATCTTCATTAATAGGTTTTATTACCCCAGAAAAGCCTTTATCATTATTAAAACTCATTGCAGATGACCTAGTAGGTCTTGCAGTTCTCAATAACTGGGCGCATGAGCTTATGTCATTTATGGGACAATGGAGCTCATCTGAAAACTCTACAATTAAGCAATTTTCAATGTATTTATTCGAGCTCGCTACAGAACACAGTGGGATGATGGTCGTTATGAGTCAAAACGCGGATTCTGTAATGACAATTATGTGGAATGCCTTACAAAGCCCAGAAAATAATGTTAGATTGTCAGCTTGCAAAACTATTATGACATTTATGATAGGAATGAGTGATGAAATTATTATAAATAAATATGTGCAAGCATTAGACCATATCCTTGATTTGGTAGCACAAGTCCTTAAAGAAGGAAATTACGTCCCAGACCATCTTTGCCAAGTTCTATTTACATTAGCTGAGCTAACTGAAGCATACCCTAGACTATGAAAAGAAAAAATTGAAAAATTAGCCTCAAATATGTCAGGGATTGCAAGAAATTATCAATTGGCTACTGAGCTGAGAGCTGCTGCTATAGAAGTTATTATTACTTTAATTAAAAAAATCCCTGGGAGGCTTAAAAAAAATGTATATTTTATTCAAGAAATTTTGGCTTTAGGCTTCAGCTTGATCACTGAGGTAGATTTTCCTTATGATCTAGATGGCTGGAACCAAGAAGGGCCTGAATTAATGGTAATACAAAATGATCCGTATAGTTTAGGAAAAGATTTGATATTGAGGATGGCGAATTTTTTGCAAGAGGCTGTATTTCCTTATGCTATGCAGCTCATTCCTGCACACTTGCAAGCTCCACATTGGGCGAATCAACATACAGGAATATTGGCGATTGGAATAATTTCTGAAGGGTGTAAGCCTAATATTAGGCAAATTCTTCCACATATTATATCTACCTTAACCCCATTCGCTAATTCAGATTCCCCAAGGTTGAAATGGGCAGTCATGACTACAATCGGCCTTTTATGCTCAGAATTCCACCCAGAACTGCAAAATGTCTACCACTTTGAAATTCTATCTGCCATTCTTTCATGCTTATCCAGCAACAACCTTGCCAAAGTCCAAGCGCAAGCTTCTGCAAGCATAGTCAACTACTCCAAAGGTCTTCTCTACAAAAACAGCAGCAGGGATATTGCCTTAATTCCCTATCTTAACACCTTAATCCAGCACTTTTTAGCAATTCTAACATCTCCAAATAGTCCTTTATTTTTGCTTCAGGAAACCCTCAATGCAATCGCTATGATAGCTTGTGCATCTGAGTCAAATTTTGCTTCTTATTACCATCAGCTTGTATATGGGCTGAGAAAACTAATAAATTCTAATGGAAATTCGCCAGCTGAAAAAGAAGTTAGGGCAACTTGTATAAAATGCCTTGGGTGTATTATAGAAAGTGTAGGAGAGGCTGGAGATACTTTTAAAGATGATGCAGTATCATTATTAGACGATTTGATGAGGATAAGGAGCACGCTTAACGATACTGACCAAGTTTTCCAAGCAATTAATGAAGTTTTATCATATTTTGCAAGCGCCTTAAAAGAAAGATTTGCACCATATCTAGAAGTGTTAATTCATCAAATATTTGTTCATGCTGAGCAAGAAATTGATTTCAAATTTACAGACGCTGAAAGTGCTGATGCCTTATGCATAGACCAAGGTATGAGCGCCTTACAATTTGAGTTACGAGGTCTTGGCAAAAAGCAGCTAGCTATAAGTACTACTTGTTTAGAAAACAAAATTAAAGCCTGTAAAATTTTATATGACTTAGTCTCCTCATTAGGAATTTCTTTTAGCCCTTATGTTGACCAAGCTGCTCAAATTCTTTCAAAACTTATAACTTTCCCTTATAACTCTGTAATAAGAAAATACTCATTAAAGGCTGTACAAAATCTGCAAAGCTGCTGCACTTCACAGCCTCAGGCTGAGCTACTCTTGAGGACATTGGTGCCGAATTTTATTATAGCATTAGCAAAATCAGGGGTGAGAAACCCTGGCGCTTGTAATAAGCAGTTGAGAGTACTTTTGAGATGCATGGAAAAGGTACAGAATGTGGGAGTTATTGGGATAAGCTCTGCCCAAGAATTAAGCAGGACGCTTGCTATGTGTTTGAATGAGGTTTTGAATAGAAAGCAAGCCAGACCTCATGAGCCAATAAATCTTGCTGAGCAAGATTTATATGAAGAAGAGTTAGCTGAGTTTGAGGAGTCTGAAAGAATTGATGACGAAATTTTGCAAAAAACGATGGAAATCGTTGGTATTTTGTTAAAATCTTACAAAACCCAATTCCAGCCTATCTTTTTACAAGAATTTAAAAGCATTTTTGGAGAGTTTCTTTATAAGCCAAACGCAACAGAAAACGAAACTCTATTTTCGCTCTGCATGTTTTGTGATTACGTTGAGTTTACCCATGATATTTTATTTAGCAATACGTCTTCTCCAATTGTGGAGCAGTTTATCAAAAATTGCTACCATCATAATCCAGATATCAGACAAAGCGCAGTATATGGTCTTGGGCTTTCAGCATATTTTGGAGATCCAACTGCATTCAGAATTTACCTTCAAGAATCAATTAAAGCAATCAATTACATCCTAAATTTACCTGATTCAAGAAGCGAGAAGCTTTTGGTTTCTTCAGAGTGCGCTGCAGGTGCTCTAGGAAAAATTGCATTATATCATGCCTCTGAACTAATTCCAAACTGGCTAAATTGGCTGCCTTTTAAATCAGACCCTGAAGAGGCACAAATAGCTCACGCTTTATTTTTTGATAATATAAATTTACTCAACAACTACAATTCAAAAGTCGCACAAATTTGCGTAGAAATGAAAACGCTCCCTCTTAATTATTTGCCAGAGAAAAGCTGTCAGATGCTAGGTTAATTAATTTAACTAATAATTAATAGTAAAAGATCTAAAAGCAGTTGATTTGTATTTAAATAACTCAGTTGTTGATACAATTATTTTCGTTTAATTAATCATTGAAAATTCTTTTTCTAACAGCGCCACAGCTTATTTGCTATTTTTTTATGTTTTATCGTATTTTATGCTATCTTATACTGAGTCTTATTCTCCTGTTGTCGCATCATTTTTAGAGTTCTGCCTTTAATTTTCTTTTATTCAATTTTTTATCATTTTAATGGGATTTTCTGTTTAAGTATTGCGGCTTGATGCCTCTTTGTCATTCATTTTCTTCGTCATTTACTTTACTTTTCATAAATCTCACTAATGGCTGAGTTGATTATCTAAAAGTTTATGGCCAAAATGAGTCAGCAGTGGCTTGAGGGAGCTAAGTATTTCCCTTGTTGTAAAATTAAATTTGTTACAGAAAAGATATCATCATTTATAAGAAGGAGTCCAAAACTTCTCTCATATTATTATTTATTATTTACTAATAATTATGATAAGAAACAGACTCAAAACAAGCGCATCAGTGATGGATGTCAACGAAGATAAACTTCGAAAGCTTCAAAAAGAGTTTCTAAGAGGCCACAATAGGATAAGAATCTCTACTAAAAAAGTTGCAAAAAGTGAGCGACAAAGCCCTGCTGTAGTTAGCTCAGCCAGTCAGCTCCCTAAGCCTTATGAAGTCTTACAAAACTATTTAAAAAAACGAAACATAGAAAACCAAGAATCAAGCCCATCTCGAGAAGTAAACACTTCCCGAAAAGGATTTGGTTATACTGCAAAACTGCATACAAAACCTACTCACAGGCGAATTTACTCTGATCAATTTCAAAATGGTTTCAATGTCCCATTAAAGCAAGAATTTGAAGAAAAACAACAAAATTTTCCTATTGATCTTGTAAAAGTAAGCCCACCAAAAGCAGACACAAGAAAAAAATCGTTTTTCGATTTAAATCTTACTCCTCGAAAAAAATCTCCGCTAAACACTTCAAAACAGAACTCAATTAATTCATCCACATCCGAGCTCCAAATTGAAGAAGAAAATCGAGAAAAGCTTATCCATTATATCTCCTCATATTTTAGGAAGCATTTAGAAGAACCTACCACTTCATTAGAATTTTATCAGGTTGGCGAAATGATTGGGAAAGGGGCTTTTGGGAGAGTGATGCTAGGAGTTCATAATCTGACTGGGTATAAAGTAGCACTTAAGGCTATAGAAAAAATCCACATGAAAAATGAAGACTCCAGGAGGAAAGTTTTGCATGAAGTACTAATTTTAAAAAAAGTTCGACATAAGAGGATTAACAGAATTCTCGAAGTTTTTGAATCCTCAAAATTTTTTTATATTGTTATGGAATATGCAGGTGGTGGAGATCTCCTCCATTTTGTAAAAAGAAAAGGCAAAATACTAGAAGGAGAAGCCAAAAGAATTTTTAGACAAATTCTTGAAGGAGCTATAGCAATCCATTCACATGGAATTATTCATAGAGATTTCAAGCTTGATAATATTTTAATCGACTCAGATTATTCTTCTGTCAAAATTTGTGACTTTGGAGTAAGTCGTTCTATCAAGAAAGGAGATATAATAAATGAACAATGTGGAACGCCAGCCTATTTAGCCCCAGAAATGATCATTGGGAGAGGATATGAAGGGGTTTCAGTTGATATTTGAAGCTTAGGTGTCCTATTGTATGCAATGCTATGTGGAACAGTTCCATTTAAAGCCAAAAATTTGAATGACCTGCATAAGTTGATTTTATTAGGAAAATACCATATTCCTGACCATATCTCAGAAGAAGCCAGAGACCTAATTTCAAAATTTTTGACTGCAATTCCGCAATATAGAATTACACTGAGAGAAGCTTTGGAGCATAGATGGTTTTATACCGAAGAAACCGAGCCTGAAGCTCCCAAGCCAAGATTTTCAGATATTCAGACAGAAAGAGACTTAGAAAAAATAAATGAGTCAATTGTGTCACAAGTATCTAAATTTGGATACCCAAGAAGCTACTTAATTAATGCATTACAGAATGGAGATCTTAATCATTCTACTGCATCGTATTATATCTTGCAAGAAAATGCATTGAAATTGCAATAAAATCTATTTTTACAATTTAATTTAATTTTTTAAATAATTAATATTAAAAATACAAAATTTTATGGAAAAATCAAGAATTATTTTGGAAATAATGGGATCTAGATTTTAGTAGAAATATTTAGAAGGTATCATGATGCTGAGATCGCCAAAATTATTTTATATTAGCCTAGATACAAGAGAGTTATTCAATATAGAAATTGCCAGTCCCTTTCTCAATATATGGGCAAGAATGATTATAGAACTCTTTATATTGGACATATTTTGATTAGGAAGAATTTTGCATCAATCAATTGGATAAAAACTAGGATTTAAGAGCTTAATGATTGCTAGAATACTTTAATAAACTTGGGAGCATAACATGCTAAGCTAATAAATTATATTCTTTAATAATTATCTAAAAAATGATTACTCCCATTAAATTATAAGATCTTTTAGAGCAATATCTTATAGAAGTTTTTTCGATACACTTGTATCTGTCACTCCCTGTCATGTCTATTTTTAAAAATAAACTACGTCAAATTTAATGAAATATTTAAGGGATTATAATTTTAATTAATAATTAAAGTGTGGAAGAGCACTATGAATGATAAAGGACGCAGTTTCATATCAAAGGATACCGATTCCACATCTCATGGTTCTCATTCTATTGGTTACATACCAAAAGTTAGGAAATTCTCAGAAAGCACATCATCTATAAAAATTGACGAAAGCAAGCTTCATAAGTCTCAAACTCTTCCTACAGAGAAAAAAAGATACAAGAAGTCCAAAAATAAATTAATAGAGGAGCTAAATCAACTAAAAGTACTTCCAATTTATGGTCAAGCCCTTGAAGAAGCAATTCGGCTAGAAAAAGAACTCGCTCAAGGCAAAACAGTGGACATCACATTTAGCATGCACTATAATACAGCTTTTGGGGAAAGAATGATTATTCTAGGAGGTCACGAAGTCATGGGAAATTGGAGATCTGATAAAGCTTTAGATCTTGAATGGACAAATGGGAATATTTGGAAAGCCACTATAAGCCTAAGCCAGAAGTCAAAAGATATTGAATACAAATATGCAGTTGTCAAAGGGCATCTTGTGAAATGGGAAGGAGGTGACAACAGAATTTTGAGACCAAGTGAAGCTGTGCAGTCTGGTAGCAAGTTATTGCTTAACAAGTTCGACATTTGGAGGAGATAATTAAATTTATGTTTGGTAATACTTTAATTTTGCGAAAAAATGATACTTAGATTATTTAATTGTAAGTACTGAGTCTAAAACTGCTTAAAGCCATTGTGTTTTCAAATATTATAATTATTCATAGCTCAAACTTAAATTATTTAATAATGCTTTTATAAATGAGAATTCACCTTTTAGTTAGAACGCTTGATTCAGCAAAAGAATGCAAGGTATGCCAAGATATTATTAAAAAACAAGAATTAGCTATTATTAATCAATATTACAATCGCTTCTACTTTTTTCATTTGAAATGCTACACTCCAAGCCTTAAGCAATATATTTATTTACAAGACTTAAGAATTTGCAGAGATGATTCAGAAAACAACAGAATTTTCAATTCATGACTTGTGGACTGAGATAAAAAGTATTCCCCAATAGATGAAGCTGAGATTGATATTCCTTTGTCTTCTAAATTCAAATATTCTGAATCTCCGAAATATAGACGAGCTTGGCTAGAAATTTTTAAATTTCTTGATGTAAAAGAAATGGCTACAATAATTGCCCATGTAAATAAAAATTTTTATTTATTTACATATGATGAAGAATTATGGCAATTTTATTGCTTAAGAGACTATGGGGAGATTGAGCTTATTAAAATTAATTATAGAGAACAATACATTTTTAATGCCATGTATACCTGCTTTTGGTGTGGCGAAAACGCAAATGAAAAAAACCTTATAGATTTATTTGATAAAGCAGTATGCGAGAAATGCGAAGAGTCTGACGAGCTTGACAAATTAAATAAGCGACAAATTGAAAGGGATTATGGCGTCAACCCTAATATTTTACAGCTGAAATTTATAAAGGATTTTATGACACAAATATGACCTATAGATATATGGTAGAAAATGCAATAACTGAGTATAGCGAAAATATTAAAAAGAAAATACTTGAGGAATTGAGAGGAATGAATGCAAATTTGATGCTAATTGGGCTTATTGAAAACATTGATACTTATAATATGAGTAGCGAGTATCCTCCTTTAGCCTATAGTGATCCATATAAATCTACTTTTGCATTAATTTATAAGCATATAAGAACAGGAAAATGTTGATTAAAGCTTCAAAAGGAATTGCATCATTATTTTAAATCATAAATAAAGTTTTATTTAATCATTCTCAAAACATTTAAAATTTGCAGCATTATTGAATTTTTATGTCACAAAATTAATAAAATATAATTTATATTTTATCAAAAATAGAAATTTTATTAAAGATTTTCCTGCTTTTTTAATTCAGCACTATAATACTTGACTTTCTAATGTATTTTTTTGTATACGATATTCCATATTTATGAGTCTACCGGGTCCTGTTGAGAGAGCTCTTGAAAGAATTGGGTGGGGAAAATACCAAACCCGTCTCTACTTTAATTGTCTTGCTGTAATTTCTACAAAGGGTGTCACAACGTCAATGATTTGGACAGAAACGACTTCAATAATGATGTATAAAAGCAAGGATCTTGAAGGAATTTTGAAAACTCTTGTTCCGATGTCACTTAATCTTGGAACTTTATTAGGCTGCTATTTATTTTCATATCTCATTGGATATCTTGGTCGAGCTCCTGTATATAGAAATACAATAATTGTGACTGCGCTAGGAGGAATGATTATTAGCATTTTCCCATATGAATATGTTATACTTATTGGCTTGCTTATTATAGGCTTTGGAATTGGTGGAGACATGACGCTCTCATCTACTGTGCTAATGGAAAGTATTCCTCCCAGCAATATGAGAGTTATAACAATGTTGAACATTGGCTATAGCTTTGGCACAGGACTTGCTATATTAGTAGCAATTATTATTGAAGCTATTTATTTTGCATCTGTTCCTGACTGGGTAATTTTGATATGATTGGGAACATTTTTTAGTGGGATTTTAATATGATTGAGAAAAGGAATATTAGAAAGTCCGATGTATTTACATTCTAAAGGAGATTTAAGGCTAGAAGCAGTGATGCAGCAGATTGCTAAAATTAATGGAAAAAATCATACAAATGTCAGTCTTGATGAATCAAGAAAACCTGAATCAGAAGTCCAAGTGGAAAGAGAAAAAAATTTAATTAGTGTATTTAAAAAACCATATATCACTTCTACCTTAGTTCAAAGTATACAATACCTGACTTGCAATTTTGCTTACTTCGGGATGATATTATTTATGCCAATGATTCTGCCTAAAACTTCTACCTTGGAATCTTATACTGTTATTTTAATCCAACAAATATGTAATATCCACGTAGGTGGGATGGCTGGCTGTGGCTTTGCTGCATTTATGATTTACACACCTTTAGGAAGAAGAGGAACAGAAACACTAGGATTTATATTAGCAGGAATCTGTATGTACCCATTTATGGCATCAGACAAATTGTGAATTGTAATTCCTATTTAGATATACACATTTTCATGCTTAATTTCTTGCTTTTTAATGATTGGGTCCTCTACAATGTACACACATTCCCAAGAATTATATCCAACACATATTAGAGGAATAGGAGTGGGGTGACTTACAGGAATGTGTTTGATGACGTCTGTTATCACACCTCCGATCATCGGAATCTTACAAGAACTTGTAGGAAATTTTCTCGTCTTGGGTCTATGTGGGGCCTGCTTCTTTATAGCAGGATCATTGTCATATTTATTGCCAGAAACTATTAGTGAAAGACAAGTGTATATTCAAAATAACATTTAATTAGAATCATGAAATTTTTCTTGTTAAAATAAATAAATAAAACAAATTTTAGAAATGTGGAGAAAATCAGTTAATTTCTTCCAAAATAAAAGGGTGATTTCTGGGTTTGCTCTATATAGTTTTTAAAGCCACATAATAGCTAACTAATGATGATACGCTATAAGACCTTCAGTTATTGCCTTTCCCATAGGTTATAGAGTTCTTCCAGGTCACCTTGAGAAATCTCTCTATGAATTTTATCCATATGTTGTTCTTCTCTATTGGATTTAAATGAATTACTTCCATGGTTTCTTTCAGATTATAATGATTCAAAAGTCTTTTTACCATTAGTGCTGACAAATAAGCATTATTTATAGAATGCAAACTAAAGAGTTTATTTTGGTCTTAGAATCACTTTTGTGAGCCTCTATAAGTCCTGAGGGAAAGAAGAGTTTTAATGAAGAATTTATCCTTGGAACCATTAGCAATCCTATATGGATTGAATTTAATTATCAGCTCATCGTGGATGCTCAAGGTGAACACTCCTAATCTTTATTTAAATTGAGCCAAATAAAGATGGCTAACCCAAATAGAGAAGATTTAGTCCTCAAATGTATTGATGGCAAATACAAAGGACGATTCATATATGTGAACCCGAATGTAAACTAAAATTAGTCAGAAGGCGAAAAATTTGGATCAGGAAATCCAGAGGTCGATAACTTAACCATTTCTATAGAAAATGTTGGACTTGATACTCGGCATGCCAAAATTGAATACAGCAATGGCTACTACCTAACTGATCTAGGCAGCTCTAACGGAACTTGAATAAAAATACCGCAAAATCCTGAAGAAGCAGAAGTCCTTGAACTAGGCAAAATCATAAAATTAGACAATATAGATCTTGAAGTCACTGAAGGAAAAGATGTAAATTTATCTGATAACTGGGCAGATATATTTAAATATGAATATTTATTGCTTAAATCAATAGGAGAGTTTACACTTGATGATTTTTTGCACACTAATATACAAGCGCTTGATATGAGTGAAGAAAATAAGCAAGCTTTGGGAAATGCACAAAAATCTTTAATAAAGTGGCCGAAAAAAATAAGATCGGTTAGACTGTCTTCAAATATGCTTGCACTTGAAATTGGCTGAAAAACGATAATTATTGGAAGCTCTTCTGACTGTGATGTAGTTATTCCTGCATTAGATGCTCGGTCGGTAAAGATATATTATGAAAATAATAAGCATTGGATTATGAATCTTTGTGAAAAAGGCTCTGAAGTTTTCAGAAAATTAAAAGAAGGAGAAAAATATTTGCTTCAGCCTGGGGTAAATTTTAAAATTGGAGAAATAGAGTTTAGTACCTCAAGATTTAATGTTGGATATTGAAGTGAGATAGGCATGAGACCTACAATGGAAGATGCTGACCAAATTATTGATAATTTGTTTATAGATAATGAAAAATCGCTTTCATATTATGCAGTATACGATGGTCATGGTGGATCAATATGTTCGGAGTTTTTGAAAAATAATCTTCACAGGATTATCAAGAAAAATATAAAAAATTGTGAAATCGATAATTGACCAAGACAAATTGCTAAATCTTGTATAGAATGCGATCAGCTTTTTTATGAAACTTATAAAGCTCAATCAAGCTCTGTAGGCTCCACAGCAGTGATTTCGCTAATCATTGGAAGCCGCATAATAGTTTGCAATATAGGAGATAGCAGGGCAGTTTTATCAAGAAATGGAATTCCAATGCAGCTTTCAAGAGACCATAAACCATATCTACCAGATGAATCTAAAAGAATAGAAGAAAACGGCGGAAATGTGATCTTTGGAAGAGTTCAAGGAAAATTAGCAGTTTCAAGAGCCTTTGGCGACTTTGAATTTAAAGAAAACCAATGTTTAGAAGATGAAGATCTAATTGGAGAGCTTGTAATAGCAGAGCCTGAAATTGAAATAGTAGAAATAAATAAAGAAACGGATGAATTTATAGTTTTAGGATGCGATGGACTATTCGAAGCCTTTTCCAACGAAGATTTAGTCTTCCAAATCCGCCAAAAAATCCGAAAAATGTCTCCATTCGAACAAGACCCTCAATTTATCATAAAGGATATCGTAAAACAAGCAGTAGCTGATGGTTTAACCAGTGACAACGTCTCCGCAATATTAATTTTACTTTCTGGTGGAATTCAATAATTTTCCTTATTTAATACCTAAATTAATTTTTTTCCCTTTTTTCTTAGGAAGATCTTCTGAGGACTCCGAATAAGACCCTGAATCAGAATCAGAACTAGACTCACTTTTTGAATATTTTGTCGAGTATTTTTTTATTGCCACATTTTGGCTTGAAATACTTTTCTTAGAATAATTTTCTTCGTCCTCATCATACTGTTCATCATAATCGCTTTCTCCTAATGATCCTTCAATTAGTCCTGATATTTCTGTTAGCGCAACTCCTAGTAAATTGGTGTAACCTTGGTCTTGGAAGGTTTGAATTGTATAAGGATTTGGCAATAGCTCATCGTTGAAGGTTTTTAAGGATTCGCCTTCTGATATAAATTTCTCTATATCTTTTGTGAGCTCTTTACTCTTGAAATCAAAGTGTTGAGGGATAATATCAGCAAATTCTTGGGGAGGATTTTTTATGACGTCTATTATAGCGTAGCATAAATTGTTGTACCGGACGATGGCTTGGGCAGTTTTTCATTTTTCTAGTAATAGTTCGTCAGAAGTTTCGACTGAATAACTTGTTTTAAATAAATCTTGAATTTCTAGAAGAAGATCTAAGATATGACAGTCTGAATTCCATTTCCCTGTTAATAAAGGCACAACAACTTCTCCTGACTCAGTCAAATTGTGATGGAATTTTACTTTACATCGGCCATTTGTAACTAAAATAACTTGGGGAGGTGCGTCAGGATAGCTGCTGGTGCATACAATGTCAAATAAATACAAGCCACTTGAATAGTCAGTTCCTGATGGTCCTGATACCAAAACCCTCAATAAATCCCATCGCTCGTTATCAGACACTACAAAAATTGAATTATTTCCTACACATGGGAGCTTTTGTGTAAGTAAATCTTTTTCTTCTTGGAACCTTGCTTTTACATTATTAAAATGCCCTATTGGTGCTAGATATCTAAACAAGCTATGCCTAAACCCTCCAGCCTCAAACAGATCTTGATGGCTATAACTATAAGCTGACAAGCTCCTTGTATAAGGCTCTTCTGCGTTTTCATCAGGTATTTCTAGCATTTCATATAAAACCCTCGGTTCTCCTAGTATCTCCAGTTTATCAATTTCAGTCAAAATTTCATTCCTCACCTTTACTAACAAATTATAAAATCCATGCTTCTTAAACATACTTATCGTCTTTGGGTTATGGTCTTTTACCAAATAATCCTCCTCTTTATTAGTAATTTTCATCTTATACGATTTCGCATCCTCAATCCAAGCATCCAAAGTCTTCATAATTGCGTTTCTTTTTAACGAAAAATGCCTCCATACAATTTCTTTGAATTCTTCAGGTGGGTGCTTTATAGTCTCTAAAATGGCATATTTTGCATTATTATATTTCACAATATTACAATAAGCCATATTCTCAGGTGAATTTACCTCAAGATGCTCAAATTCGGGCTCTTTTTGGATGACCATGTTGTCCATGACAAGGACTTGAATTGACAAGAGGACTTGCAAAATATTGCTATGTCCTGGGTTTCACCTTTCACTAGGATCACCATCCCATGTATTTATGATAGACAAACAGACATACCCATCATCATACAAGTTTGGGTTAAATCTGACAGTCCCTTTTGCAGTTGTAGCAATTCGCATTGCTGGAGGTTTTTTGGGGTAGTTTCCAGGACATGCTATATGGAATTCATAAAGTCCATGGGCATAAGGGGTGTCTTCAGTCCCCGAAATTAAAGCTTTCATTAAGTCCATTCTTTCTGTGTCCATAACTACAAAAACTGCGCCAGTAGGCTCACAAGGAAGATGCTGGGATAATACTTTTATTTCTTTTGAGTATCTATTTAGGCTGCTTGCCATTTCTTCTTTACCTCCTAGTTGGTCTAGACATACATGGTTTCCTGAGTTATAAATATCATAGGTGTTAAATCTTAAATCTTTCAGGGTCTGGTAATAAAGACTACTACTTTCAGGGGGCTGGGGATCATTTTGAGAAGCTTCACGCAAAAGAATAGGCTGCTTGGACTCTTCGTAGTCTTCAGAGCAACTTGAGCTTTCAGTATAGTCATCACATGGATCGAAATCAGATAAAGCATCGAGCAGGGTGCTGATTTCTGGTAAAAGTTCTTGCAAGCAAGCTCCGAAGCCTTTTTGTGTGAAAATATTGGTAATTGCTGGGTTATGCACAGATACAAGCAGAGTTTTATTATAATCAATCCTATCATTTTTTGCTTCCTCAATCCACTTATTTATCATATTTTTAATATTCCCCCTATTCATCCTAAAAAATCTTGCAGCAAAGTGCTCATAATTATTTTCCTTCAATTTTCTCAAAGGTTCCAAAATTCCCCATCTAGCATTTGCATATTTGACGACATTTGAATAGGCGATGTTTTCATCAGAATCTATCAGCATCTCTTCAAATTCTGCTTGCTTTTGAACAATTGCAGAGTCAAGTATTAAAGCTTGAATAGTAATTAGAAGCTGGTAGAGATTGCTATTTGCTGGATCCCAACTGATTTCTGTATTGCCTTCACAATTATTGAGTAGATGGCAATGAACTCTTCCGTTTTCAGCAAAACTTGGACTTAGCCTTGCTTCTTTGTGTCCTGTTGATATACCGATTGTTGGTGGAACTTGAGGGTAATTTTCAGTTAGAAGGATATCAAATATATAGAGACCGTAAGAATAAGGAGTATTGGCTGGGCCTGATATTAAGGCTTTTAATAAATTCATTCGATCTGGGTCTTGGGCAATGAAAATCGCTTGTGAGGGGTGACAAGGAAGATTTTTCCCTAAAAATGGCATCTCTTTGTCTTGCTGGCTGGTGTTTATTGGCTTGCTATCTGCAATTTCAGCATACAAATGACCTTCTAAAGCAAAATAGCCTGCTTTAATATGATCAAGAAGATTTTTAGGGTCATATTCAGAGATGGCAGCCTGCTCTTGAGTTTCTTCAGATTGCACGATCAAAGGATTATATTTTTTGGCAAAGTTTTTGGGAGTTTCATCCTTTTTGGTATCTTTTTGCTCTTCAACGCTATTATCATCGCTGAGACTTGACATTGCATCGTCAGATACCGATGAGCTGGAAGATGAAATTGGTTTTTTTGGATGAGCTTTCTTGCCTTTTTTTTCCTCCATCTCTAATGTATTAATTGATAGATTTGATTATCATTATTTTACCTTATATTCTTTCTCAGTAAAAATTATATTACTTTTGAAAATTAATTTATAATAAATTTATTATTGATATATTACATAAATGCCTATTTCAAAGAAATCATAAAGACTTCGTCAGATAGGAATGGATCTTCTGTCCATAGAAACTCAGCTGGAGCTTCTTCGTAGTAGTAGCTGCTCATATTTAAAACATATGGATTTGAAATATGATGTCCAGTAATTATAAGCTCATTATCTTCAAGTGGCATAAAGTCTAGAAAGCTTTCAGAGTGCTCGATTTTTTCTTCATGCTTTGCACTGTTTTCATCTAAATTTTTAGAAGCTTCATTGCCTTGCTCTTTTTCGCTCATTTTTTTAAGCGACCCTAATATTTTTGCTGATAAAAATTTGTTATGTTGTTTAATATCATCTCTTGTACCATCATATCCTTTTATTTTGCGAAATCTTTTTCGCAGAGTAGAATAAAAATGATTTTTTATGGAATTATCAGTTCTTCCTTGCAGGATTTTTGAAATTTCTGCCCATTTATTTCCAAGTTTTTCATGGCTTTCAAAGAGACAAAGCTCTTCATCTAAGCTTCAATTGTCCTTGTTAATCCCTGGATTAAGGTGATTATGCCATCTTTCTCTGCATTGTTTTCCTGTTCTTTGGGTATTGAATTGCTGACTGAGTTTTTCAGATATCACTGTTCATTGCTTAATACCATTTTCTTTGACTAGCCTGCGAATAGCTTCATCTTCTTGAGAAGTTCATGATCGGCGCTTTGTGTAGCAGTCTTTGGATGATTTTATGGAAAATTTGGAGTTTTTAGTCGTTTTTTGACGCATGATGAATTTTTTTTATTAAATCTGTTTGCTGAAATTTAAATTAGTTTGCTAAGAATTAAAATAATTTATTATGTCCTTATTCAAAGAAAATATTTTTCAAAAATTCTTATTGCAAAATAATTTATAAAAACTTATAAATATGTCAGAATTTGAATTTAATAATTTATCTAAGTCTTTTCCAAAGAATAATTTTATATTTTCAATTAGTGATATGACTTAATTATAAATAGTACACAATATTATTGTATTTGATCTCCATTTAAGATTTATTTGAATAATAGCATTAAATCTAATTATTGTCGTTTCTATTGATATACATAAAAACGAATTTATAGAAAATTTAAAACAACTCTTGAGTAATTAAGCAAGTTTGCTCTTTAAGATTGAGTAAAGAAAATACCCTTATTTTTACTTTTCTATAGTGCTAAAGTATCCCTGGATTAAGAAAATTCAATTATAATGCCAAATTTAAAAATTATTTAAACAAAATGCCCCCCTTCTATTTTTTCTATTCAAAAAATAAATTATCACATTTAAGAGAGCAATTATCCTCTGTAATTTCATTAAAAGAGGTATATTTATTATTTACTAACCTATCAGCTATAATGAAGATAGAAGGTAACTTCCAATTTCTCTGCCCTATTTGTGAAATGTCATACCCTTCTCAAGCAGATGTAATGACACACATGAAATTTCACGGAGGCCAAGAATACCTTTGTGTTGTCTGCGACAAATATTTTGAAGGCAAGCATGAGCTTTCTCATCATTTAAAAATCCATCCTGCCTGCTTTTACTGCAAAACAAAAGTATTTGACAATAATGAATATGCAAAGCATACCTTAGAGCACCATCTTGACCTTATAATGGAAGACGGAAGAGTATGTTTTGACACCAATTATACAGGAAAAAAGAAGACAAGATGTAGAATCTGTGCAAGAGTATTTCCTCATAGGCTTTATGCGTTGCTTCATGCCAGATTTACTCACATGTTGGCAGCAAGATTAATTTAATTTTATAAATGCTCTATCAGTATGACATTATATACTGGTTTTCTTTGTATAAGAATCAGACTCTTATTATATTGTTAATTTTACTTATTAATATTTTTGAATTAAATTATATATTTTATGCCATTTTAATAAATACAATGATAAGATGCTAAAATCTAGCCACAGAGTATTCTTAGTAGCTGGCAAAAGAACCCCATTCGGATTTTTTGTTGGCACTTTTTCTAAAATTCCAGCGCCTATTCTCTGTGCGCACTCCATTCTCGGTGTCTTCTCAAGTACAAAAATAAAGCCTCATGATATAAATTCCGCAATTTTTGGCTGTGGAATCCAATCAGGCCTCGGCCACAATCCCACCAAACAAGCTTTATTAGCCGCAAATCTGCCTAACGACATTCCCTGCACTACAATTTCTCAAGGCCACTGTTCAGGCTCTAAAAGTGTCATTTTAGCTTACCAAGAAATCGCTTCAGGCTACTCAGACATGGTCCTATGTGGTGGCTATGACTCAGTCTCCTTATCTCCTTTCAACGTCAAAAAAGGCAGAGATCCTAGCACAGGCGATATCCTTATTGAAGATTGCTATATAAAAGATGGCTTACACAATCCCTTTTATAATACTCATGCCGGCATAATTTTAGAGCGAACCAATGTAGAATTAACCCTACCCAAAAGAGACCAAGACTTCCAAGCCAAAAATCAATACAAAAAAAGAGACATCGCCTATGCAAGAAATTACCATGAAAAAGAAATTTTCCCATTTGGCAATGAAACAATGGACGAGTTGTTTGGCAAGGTTACACAAAAGGATGATTTTTCAAGGCCACTTTATTATAAACAAGGGACTGTTAATGCATATACAGCAGCTACTCCAGCTGACGGCGCCTGCTCTCTCTTATTAGTTTCTGAAGAAAAGCTAAAAAGCCTCGAACTTACTCCTATTGCAGAAATAGTAGACACCGCAGAAGCAGCCATAAAATCTAATGCTTTTCCAAAAGCGAACTCTGAAGCTGCCAAAAAACTTCTTTATAAGCTAGGATGGACCTTTCGACAAGTAAATCTTTGGGATGTAAACGATTATTATGCAGCTTTAGGCTTAGCTTTTTCCAAATATTCAGGCGTAGAGGAAGAATTAATAAATATCAATGGAAGCACATTAGCCCTTGGAGACCCGATGGCCGCATCTAGTGCTCGGCAGGTGCTAACTTTAAGCTTAGCTTTAAAAGAAAGAAGCCTCAAAAAAGGAGTTGCGGTTTCCTGCGAAATCACGGGAGGGGCCACCGCTATTGCTATACAGATAGTAGATTAATTAATTATGGAAAATACATCAGTTTTCTTACGAGAAGAATACGCCCAAAGGGAGTTCTGGAATAATAGGTTTAGAGACTATAAAAGTCCTTTTGACTGATATGTGAGCTGAAAAGAGCTCAGGCCGATACTGAATTCGCATATTCCAGCTGAATCTATTGCAAATGTCCTTATGGTAGGATGTGGGAACTCTACGCTGAGTGGCGATATGGGCGGAAATGGGTACAATGTCACGAATATTGACATTTCAGATGTTGTGATCGACCAAATGAAGGATAAGACTGGCCAAGATTATTTGCTGATGGACGCAACTAAGACTTTTTTCAAGGACCAGGCCTTTGACTTTGTGCTGGATAAAGGCACATTTGACGCTTTAGCATGCCAAGCAGGCTCAGCGCTGCCATCAGCTCTTGTGAGAGAAATGGGGAGAATTGCGAAAAAAGTGATTATGATTATTACACATGGAAAACAATCAGCTAGGTCACCTGTTTTTAATGAAGCGTTAGAGGAGTATGGGGAATGAAAAGAGGAAGTGGTTAAATGCGAATTATCGTTTCAAGCTCAGTTTATTAATATTATAAGATCGATGTACCCAGGGGATTCTTTGAACAAAGTGATGAAGGATCCTGAAAAACTTGCAGCTTGCATAAAACAATTAGCTGAGTATAAGAAATCGAAGGCTTCTGAGGAAAATCCATTAAGGCAGACTTTTTGCTGGGTATATATTTATAGTAAAGTAGACAGCCAAAATGAAGTTCAGGAAGAAGAAAGTCAAGAAGCAGCAACTCAAGATAAGGAAGAAGGCAAAGAAGCAAATTAAATAAAAAAAGATTAACCCCTCAAAAAATAAGTGTCTCCCTATATGCAGTAAAAATCAGGATTTTTTTAAAAATGATAAAATATACTTTTTTATTTAGCTATGAATATGAAAACCAATTAATTTGTATTAAAACAATGGGATGCTCTGTAAATGCAGGCAAAAGAGCAGTTAATATTGGTGTAAACCCTGAAAGCGTAGTCACAATAACCAACGCATCTATCTCAAAAAAAGGTAAAAAGAACAAAAACGACCCATTTGACCGTCGAGTCAGTACAGTAAATGAACTTATTGTCCAGCAAGCCAATTTTGTTCTGGAAAACGAAAATAAATTCCAAGAAGTCTACAGAATCGCAAACGTCATAGGTACTGGTGCTTTTGGGGAAGTCAGAGTATGCTTTCATCGAGACACAAGTGCTAAAAGAGCTGTGAAAATATTCCGAAAAGATATGATGACTAGTGAGTCAAGCAAGGCAAATTTAGACAGAGAAATTGCTATTTTGAAATCATTAGACCATCCTAATATTGTAAGGGTTTATGAATTTTTTGAAGATTCTAAACGACTTTATATAGTAATGGAATATTGCAGCGGAGGAGAACTCTTTGCGGAGATTACAAAGAGGGCGTCATTTACTGAAAATCAAGCAGCTCAAGTCATGCATCAGCTGTTTTCAGCGGTTTCATATTTGCATGATCATGGAATATTACATAGAGATTTAAAGCCAGAAAATATTTTATTAGAAGAAAAGAATGACTTGATAAATATAAAATTGGTAGACTTTGGGACAGCTACTTTTAATGTTGATAAAAGAGCTATTACACAAACCTTGGGCACTGCTTATTATATTGCTCCAGAAGTGATTGAAGGAGACTATAACGAAAAATGTGATGTTTGGAGCTGTGGAGTTATTATGTATATTTTGTTAGCAGGCTATCCACCGTTTAATGGAAATAATGATGATAACATTATGGAAAATATCAGGAAAGGCGTATATGACTTAGAAGCAGACCCATGGCCTAGAATATCAGAAGACGCCAAAGAGCTTTTATGCTTGATACTGACCCCTGAAAAGAAAAGATTGTCTGCTTCACAAGCGTTACAACACACATGAATATCCCAAAGAGTTTATAGACCTCTTCCTAGCAAAGATGTAATGGAGTCTATTATAAACAAATTAAAAGCCTTTCATGCCACAAGCAAGCTAAGAGACGCTGTTCATACTTTTATTACTCTTCAGTGCATTTCAAATCAGGATACAAAAGTACTTAGAGAAGTATTCAGGACAATTGATAAAAACGGAGATGGAAAAATTAGTAGGGCCGAGCTGCTAGAACAATTTATTAGTACAATGGGTACTGCAAATGCTGAGATCGAATCTGAGCATATAATGAAAGAAGTCGACACAGATGCAAACGGCTTCATCGATTACACAGAGTTTTTAAAAGCTACAATGGACATAAAGAAAGTCTTATCTTCAGAAAATTTAAAAGCTGCTTTTAAATTATTTGACAGAGATGGCAGTGGAAGTATATCGAAAAACGAGCTGAAAAAAGTATTAGGTGGCACAATTGTAGCTGAAGATCACGTTTGAAATGAAATTATCAGAGAAGCAGACCAGAATGGGGACGGAGAAATTGATTTGCAGGAGTTTCAAGATCTTATCTTGTCAAAAATTTAAAAATGTTATTAAAATATTTTTTATTAATTTAGCCTTTTAACGCTTCATAAGCTGTAGAAATCCCTAGCATAGTTAAGAAAATAGTCCAAGCAGACAGTAGATTTCTTTTAAACATTGAAGTTTCTAATTTCCAATAGATAAGGGTAGGAAAAATTTTTCCAATAAGCACTGAAAATATTCCTCCAATTATTTTAAAATAGGAAACTGCGTCAGGAATTTTAATAGCTGTGATGATAGAATATAGCAAAATAAGAGCGGTAATTGCTATATGTGTATTTATTCCAGAATTTAGCTTGGTAGATAAATTAGATATTGCCATCCTTGTCATATGAACATTAACAGGAACTCCAAGCATTAATGTAAATGATAAACAAAACTTAGCTAAAGTCATAGGGAGGTCTATTGAGTTTTCTTCTAATGGCTCTCTGCTTACGATAAGTCTTGGCATATTGTCGATATGGGACAAAAATCCAAAGACTCCAATTATAAGATAAAATGCTATAATAAGTTTGTTCGTCTTATCAATAACTTCTCCCATTCTGTTAGCATTCCTTTTTTTCATTTCGCTATACACAATTGGTATAGCTCTGCTCGCTTCAAACGCAAATAAAATTATACAAAGCCCATTAACTGCCCCATAATCAAAATTAATCCAATGAAAATGCTCCCAAAACTCATATTTTCTAACTAAATAAGACGGAGTTTGTATAAATACTATAGCTGATATATAAATTATCGTGGTAACACTTATTATTGAGGTATATCTCAATGATGACAATCTTCTATATAAGGAAAGAGGGAAAAGCACAAATAAATTAATTATAAGAGTAATAGGGATTTTGCAAGAATCGTCATATTCAGATGGGATTATATTAATAGAGTGCAATAAACTGTCTATGAATTGCGCAATCATTGCTTGGTATGAACAGAGAATTCCTATTGAATATAAAATTAAAGAAATCTGTATGATTTTTTGAGGAGTTTTTCCTAGGCAGGCAGCAACTATTCCTATATAGGTGGTTTCTTTGGTTTTGTCAACTGCATTTATAAGGATTTTGTAATAAAACGAGCAGGTTAGCCCACTTAGCAATATAAATAAAATTCCTAATAAAAGCCCGCATTTATGAACTGCATATGGAAGTCCCATAACTCCTGATCCTATTATAACTGAGCATAATGTACATACTGAAGAAGTCATAGACCCAGGCTGAAAGGGATTTGCTAATAAAGCAAAGTTGTTTTTCTTTTTAAAACTGAGCCCAGAATCTTTTTCTAAGGTTTTCATTTTATTTATAGTATTTAATAAGAAAATATAATTTGAATAAAGATTTATCAGAAACGCATAAAATCGTAGAAAAATGACAATTTAGTATAAAGTAAAGATATCTTTATTTAATTCATAATTTTTATTTACTTGCATTATTAACTTAAAGCATATATTAAATTATTAATCAAAGGAATATTGATAAATTAATTGCAAAATAAATTTAATAAATAATCATTGAAAATGGAATATAGAATATTGTCACCTAAATCTTTTAATTAAAACTATGGAGAGTTCTTCATTTATCTTAAAGCCAAGACAAAAAATAGAAGTGAAAAGAAGCAAAAGTATGACTAATTTGAGCAAAACTTCTTGAAATCCTAACCCAAGCACACTTTCGATTATATACCAGCATTGACAAAAATTACCAACTGCATCAAAATTAGAATACACAAACTTAAAAAAGATTTTTACTGAGGAAAGCCAAAAAATAAGGCAGGAAATCAGGAGAAATGATAGGCTTAATAAATCAATATCTGTAATCCCGAGAACAAAGTATAAAAGAAGAGTTCGCAATGCCTCACAAGTAGTAGACTTGATGGAAAAACTGAAGAAAGCGAGAGAGCTGAAGGAAAAGGAAAAGCAGATAAAGCTAACGACCCCTCTTTTGCATTTTGCAAAAGCTTTAGGTCAGTCATGTCAATCATGTACACAAAATGTTCTATTTAGCAGCAGCAGATCAAATAAAAAATTTGGATTTCTCCTTAAGAAAAGTATTATTGGACGCAAAATAGTCCCTGATGAGCCTTTTAAAGAAATTGTTGAAGTAGAAAAAGGAGCATTATCTCGGATTCCTATAAAAGAAGAACTGACAATTGCATATCGGACTGGAGAATTATTTATTTCTGACTTGAATTCTGCCTCAACTGCAAGTTTGCTTAAAAGGTATGATATAAGATCTATCTTGAGCATCGGTATAAATAATCAGCCAGTAAAATACTCATTCGTTGAGAATTATTACACAGTAAATATTGTTGATAACGATTTAGTGGTTGAAAATTTTGTTGAGTCAATTCCCTCAGTTTTTAAAATAATTGACAAGTGTCTATCTATAGGCAATTTGCTTATCCATTGCTATTATGGAGTCAGTAGATCTTGTGCTGTTGCTGCTGTATATCTTATAAAAAAGTATCAAATTTCCTTAGGAAAAGCAATCACAATTATACACAAGGGACGGAAAAGTTTCAAGCTGTCTTCTCTATTAGAAAAGATGTTATTAGAGCTAGAAAAATGACAAACTGCATAAAAAATCTTAATTAATCCTAAACTGCTGCGTCTATCATATCTCTTCTTCTAACATTATTTTCTTCCTCTTCAAACTGAGTTGTGAAAAATACATCAACCATTTGTTCCGCCACAAAGTAAGTAGTCTGTCTTTCCCCAAAGGCAATCACATTGCTATCATATTTTTTCCTTGCGTTTTCTGCAGTCCAGAAATCGTGACATAGCGCACATCTGATTCCGGGGAATTTATTAGCTGATATAGAGATCCCGATACCAGTTCCACATACGAGGAGTCCAAATTTGGCTTCATTGCCTATTATTTTATCACAGACAGCTTTTCCATAATGTGGGTAATCTACCATTTGGTCATCAAAGCAACCTACATCAATGACTGTAACTCCTTTGCTTCGGAGATGCTCGATAAGTTTGGTTTTTAAGCTAAAGCCAGCATGGTCGCATCCAGCAGCAATCACAAGATTTTCCATTATTTAATTTATTATATTAACAGCTGCTTTTCCAGGTTTCTGCTATTTTTTCGACTGTAGCTTTTAAGGTATCATGCAGATTTTTGAGTTTTTGGACCCTTTCTCTTGTAACTCTTGCCTTTTCGTAGAGCTCACCTCAGTCGATTTCTTCTTGTTTTTCATCTTTTCAGGAGAGTTTCGCCTCATCACATTTTTCTTTTATATATTTCCTCAGCTCTAAGTGGGTAAACTGGGTAATTTCGCCTGTTTTTCTTAACTTGGCGATTTCTTTCATTTCAGTTTTTGCGATTAAATTGCTTAAATCTCGCTCGTCAGCAAGTTTTTTCATTTCTAAAGCAACTCTAGGGAATTTTGTGAGGACATCTTTAAGGATCTTCTTTTCAAGGACTAATAGTTCAGTGGGTTCCATACATTTGACGGTAAATCTCCGATTTATATCTTTGAACATTTCGATTTCCCCAAAATAGGAGTCAGCTCTTAAGTGCTTAAATATTATAGAATCCTCTCCACTATACACATACCCAATCCTGCCTTTTAGCACAAAATACATCTCCTCTGGGTAGTCTTTTTCATCATAAATTATATCTCCTTCCACATAATGCTGGTTAATCAAAAACGGCACCACCGATGACACAAAAACTGGGTCTTTGTCTTTAAAAAACGACAAAGTCCTCGCGGCTCCCTGGTGCATAAACATCGACACTTCATACCTTAAATACCTTGGAAGCTCCATAAATACACTTTGCTTATCATACAAACTTCCCCCGGTCCTATCTGTCGAATAAATCAGCGAATCTTTTAATTTTTTTTTCAAGGCAAATCCAACTCCTGACTCATTACAAAATTCTTCAATTAATGCCAATTTTTGTTCAGTGACAGACGCTTTGGTATCAATGCCAGAAATCATGGTTGACAAGCTACTAATTGCAAAAGTGAAAAAGAAAAGCACAAAAGCCATCCATATAATAGAGACTAGTCTTTCTGTAGTGTTTTGGGCTGTGATATCCCCATAGCCAACAGTAACAAGTGTGGTTAAAGCTCAATAAAGTGCTCGCAAATAAAGTGACCCAGTTTCGTAGTCTTGGAAACCATTTACGACGACCCATGTTTTATAGCTATAATCTTCAAATTTTGAGGCATAATTAAACAAGCAAGCTACTAAATGAAGCAGCACTATGACAAGCAAAATAAAGCTGCAGAGCCTCATAGCACTTCTTTTGATGCTTAAAAACTCCTCAACTTTTTGCATGAATTCGTTATTTCTGCTTCCTTTCATCATTTTAAAAAGCCTACTGAGCCTTAATAGTTTCACAAGCCTAGGTAGCCTAGCCAGCCTTAAGAGCCCGCTATAACTTGTATTCCCATTCCCACTCCACAAATAGAAAGGAAAACAAGCAATTAAGTCAATTCAAAACCAGCCTGTAATATAGTTTCAGGCTATTTTCCATCTATTTGATATAATAACTTCATCATCCTCATAAGCACTATTAAATGTTATAAGAATATCACAGAAAAATACACCGTTCAGGATATTTTCGACGTACCATCAAGAATCATACATAGAGGTTTCATAAAAAGACAACACAAAAGTCATACCAAATGCGGTATAAAGTAAAAGCGCTGAGATAATCATATTTCAGATGGTTTTAAATAGTTTTCCAGGGTGAAAAAGATATCTTGGGAAATCAACTTCGTCATAGTCTTCAGGCTCTAGGTCCCTTTTGGTCGAAAGGTCACATACCCTGCTTTTTTCCATATTACGGTATTATGATTTTTTTAAATTTTCACAGAATTAATATATTGCTAAACATAAATTTAATTATCTCCTTCATATATCGAACTTGTTGAGAGAACATAAAAAAGGATATATATTTTTCCTAAACAATAAACACCAAAATTTATGAATTATATGCTCCTTTAATTTTCCTATTAAAATGAACTTCTTTCAGCTAATTTTTCTCACAATTGCGTCTGCAGAACTCTTATTTGTGACTGAAATTTCTAAAGAAGGTTTAAAAACTCTGCCAAAAATTTACCCATGGTCTTTACAAGAAGAGCCAAATTCTCTTATAAAAGAAGGATTGGATCAGCATTATCAAATTGGCCAGAAGCTTAAAGAGAAATACCATCTTCTTATTCATCCTTATTATACTGAAGAAGACGTCATATCTAAATCCTGCAACTCTTTAAGCTGTATTTCTAGCACCCAAGCTCAGCTTGAAGGGATCTATGGCAAGCCATACGAGTTTAAAATTAATTTTACCCGCGAAATCGACGACTTTTTATTCAAGCCTCAAAAAGCTTGTCCAAGAATTAACTGGCTGCTTAATTATAGGCTTGAGCATAAGGTCTGAAAAGAAGTATGGGACAGAATTTTAGCAAATAAGCAAAGCCTAGAGAAATTGGTTGGGGATAATATTGATATATGGAATATTTATGAGCTGGGAAGTGTTTTAGTGGCATATAAGGATAGAGAAATTCCTTATCCAAAAGAAATTACAAAAGAAGAAGCAGAAACTGTAATTGAGGCTTATTATAGATTTCAGGATACACTTATGTTTGGGTCAAGAGATCAAGGGATTTTAGCGACTAATGAAATGATGATCAATTTGCTTAGATCTCTGAATCATGCAGTTTCTAAACCACATCTGCTAAAACAAAGATTGCATATTTATATAGGGGATGATGCTTGGTATATGGCAATAATGAGGATTCTTGGAATGGATTATTCACCTTCGAGTCCTGCGTCAGCTCTTTTTATTGAGCTTCATAGAGTAGGTGATGAGCATAGAGTAAGATTTTGGCAGAAAAATTCTTACATAGAAGTCCCAGAGTGCGGCTTAGAATGTGATTTCAGAGAATTCGACCGAATTATCACGAAAAGAAACTTCAAATCAGAAAAACAGCACAGAACCCTCTGTTTCACTCTTGAAGAAATCAGCGAATTTCACTGGCAAAAATATATTTTAATGTTTTTTGCTTGCTTATTCTTCTTTCTCATCTTCAAATACAACACACAGATGGCAGTATGGGTAGGTAACAAGTTTAAGGTGGAATAAGAATATAATTCATTAATTTTTTATAAAAAATGAAGCCAGGAACTCCTCTTGAAAGCTTCCGAAAAAATCACATTCAAAAATTCTCAGACCAAACACAAATGGTCAGAGAAGATCTCAGTGACTGCATAAATATTGCATCAGAATTAAACAAATCAAGTGAAAGCACCCTCAAAAACTTAAAAGATCACGTAAATCTCTATTTAGCTGAATATCCTAATTGAGCTAGCAGAACAAGAAAAGGTAAAAACCAAAATTTTGGAAGAAAAATTCGCCCATGACCTTGAAGAAATGCAGGAAGAAATATCGAAGACTGTTTACGATAAAGAGCAGGCAACTCAGTGAAACGCTTACAAAGAAGAAATTGAAGGGATGGAAAATAAACTAAAAAGAGCTTATGAAGAGGAGCTTGAAGAGGTAAAAAACACCAAAATATCAGTGCAAGTATTTTTAGAAGTAAATAAGAATTAGACTGAAATCCCACAGCTGCGAGATCTGCTTAACAGAGAAGACTCACTATATAAAAAAGAAGAAGCTGAGCTGACAGGGAAATTAGAAGAAGAGCTAAGAAATGTAGAAACTGCTAGAAAAGAGCTTAGGGACGAAATTCAGCATCAAAGAAGCGAGCTATCACAAGATTTGCTCGCATTTAATAACAGGATTAAAGAGCAGACTTTGTTGATGAAAAGTGAAGTCAACCAAATTTATTCAGTTATTGACGAAGACCTTGTAGCACTTGGGGATATGGCGAAACTGCTCAGATAATAAATAATGATTTCAATTATTATTTGTGCTTATTTTTTTGAATTTTGGTATGTTATCTGCCTTATTCTTTGGCCAAATTTTCAGGTCCCGAATCAAGTCACAATATTTTCGTTGTTGCTATAGAATAATTTGCCTCTGCCATCTTGACGCCCGAACATTCATTCTCCTATATACACTTTTCCGTCTGGCCAATTAAGAATTCCGTATCCATGCATTAAGTCATTTCGGTAGGTCCCTTCATATTTTCTTCCGTCTGGCCATCTAAAAACCCCGTTCCCATGCATTTTGTCGTCTTTTCAATCTCCTTCATATTCTTTGCCGTCATTTGTAAAGAAGTAACCTTTTCCTTCCTTGTTATTATTCTTAAAATCACCATCATAAATGTCTCCATTCTTTAAACACAGCACACCTTTTCCATGCCTTAAGCCATTTTTGTAGCTTCCTTTATAATATCAATCATCTGATTTTTCTTCGCCCTCTCCATGCAGAAAGCCATTTTTAAAGCTGCTCGTAATTCTTGTTCCATCAAAGCGTATTAGAATCCCTTCTCCATTAAGTCTTCCTTTATCTCACTTCCCCTGGTAAACCTCTCCTTCAGCAGTAATGAGACGTCCATTTCCATGCCTTTTATTATTTTTAAAATATCCCTCATATTTAGACCCATCTGTACCAATTTCAATGCCTTTTCCATGCTTTTCTCCTTCATCATTTCATTCACCTTCATATATAGTTTTATTATCAAGAATATATGCAGGATGGCGATGGACTGTTACTCCATCGTAAAAAGGGGAGCCACTCAAAAAAGCTCCCCATCTACTTTCAGCATTTCTAACCTTTTCTGATACACTTGTAGAAAGCTCGCCTTTGGCTCGCTGATTTAAGCCTTTAATAATTTTCAATGCTGCTAATTTTTTTCGATCCAGATAGCCTCTTGCAGCGTTTTGTATGCCAGTATAAGTGTTCTTTATTTCATCTTTTATTATTGGGATTTTTATAACGACAGCCTCAAGTTTTATGCTTTCTTCCGCAGGTTTTGAAAGTTTTTGGGCAGTTTGATCTTTTTTGGTGAATATTTTGGAATTTTTGAAGAATGATAAAATAGATTCCATTCTTTCTTCTATATTTTAATGAAATTTGGATATTATTTCTCAAGCTTTAAGTGAGAAATGTGGCTTATTTGTTGCCTTATATCAATAGTAAAACTTATATTAATATGTTTATCA
Organism: Blepharisma japonicum; assembly: GCA_949751835.1. NCBI lineage: Eukaryota > Ciliophora > Heterotrichea > Heterotrichida > Blepharismidae > Blepharisma > Blepharisma japonicum. The sequence goes on along the minus strand of CATKHK010000066.1, from coordinate 167,031 downwards.
TAGAAAATTATTTTCTTCTATAAAAGTCGAATTACAAATGAATTTTACTTATTGATTTATCTTGATTGGTTATTTTCTTTCATTTCTTGGAAAGCTTGATATCGTCCTGAATAGTATCCTGCATAATATCATGCCATTAGTAAAGGTTTTAATGATGGGTCTTCTACATGAGGCAAAAACATTGGGATTTCACTTTTTCCACCTTCAACTCGGGAATCAATAGGCTGTATTGGTGTGTTTCCTGGTTCATGGCAATTTTCTATTTGTTTTTGGAAGGATTTCATAATAGCATCATTATCTCATTCCATTTTGTGTATCTACTATAAGTTATTGTAAATTCAGTATAATTTGTAAACGTGATATATGGTTTTGGTTGCTTATCACAAGTCTATTTCAGGAAGTATAATCTAAATATAAAGAGAAATATTGTCTAGATTTCTCTAAAGAATACATCAAGTGAAATATTTGTTAGCAAAGCATTTATTTTTAAAGTTTAAAATAGAAATTAAAAGTTATTACTTAGTGCATTGCTTATGAGAGTAAGAGTATAGATTTAGCTTGGAAATTCTTCTGGGAATTTTTAATCATTTATCGACTTAAGAATATCATAAATTGGAAAGGCTCAATATTTTACAAATAAAATTAACGTTTACAAAGTTATATTCTTTTATAGATGATGAAGGTATTTTAAATTTCTGTAAATAATGAAAATTTTTACTCTTTTTCAATCCCAGAATAGTTTCAATATGCTGGCTATATTAGCCTGACTATAAAAAGAATTGTGTAAATCTTCTATTTTAATATTCTCATTTCTTCATATAAAGAAACAGCTTGCTTATTTTTATAGATAACTCCGTTTATAACTGACTCAGACAAAATTTTGAAAAAGAGAGTGAATTATTTTTCCTTTAAATTTTTATTACTGTTTTGTCCTTTCTCTTCAGCTTCAAGCTGCCATCATAAGCCATAAAGATAAAATGGATAAGGACCATAAAGTTTACGTGTGTGCGATAGTTGGATTCCTACTTGGAGTTGCTGCGCATGGGGTTATTTCTCATCTCAACTCATCTAAAAAGAGCTGCTGCCCTGGTGGAGAGAACTGCAAGACTGGAGCATGTTGCAAAGAAGGTGGATGCTGCAAAACTGGAAAATGCTGTGACGATTGCACGTGTCCTAAGAAACCTTAATTATTAGATTTACCTAATTCTTATTGAATCACCGTGATTTGACTATTGAGCTTCGTGATTCCTATGACTTCTCTATGAGTTTTCACATCTAGAGCTTTATCAGCACTTAATTTGCATAAGCTCAATTCAAAAACCTTTAAGACAATTAAATTTTCTTTGAGAGCAAATTTTTATGATATTGAATTTTCTTTACTTATGAACCTGAATTTCAAATTTAAAATTATTGATTAAATAGCCGATACCATTTTTGTATGGCTCATCAATAAGGGATCAGAAAGTTAACTATTTTAGTGAAAATGCTTGGAATAAAGGTATCTATTTGCTTATAAAAAAATTGAAAAGATTACAATTATATAAAATGAGTTAAAAATTATTATATGACTACACTGATTTTAGGGATTATTTGTCTAATTCATAATTCATGCCTAAATTAAGACCTATTTAATTTATGGCTTTATTAAAAAAATGATTGGTAGAAAGAGATAGATTTGCAATTATTTTTATAAGTTGTTCATTATAAATTAATGACTGAGTACATGAAATTTAAAGAAGGTTCATACTGCGAATGATCTTAATAAAAAAAGACATTTCCTTATTATTTGTATTAAGTTCTATGCTTATTTTACTAATTATAGTCTAAAATAAAATTACTCAACCTATTAGATAGTGAATAAAGGCATTAAATTGAAGGTACTACAAGCAAAGGCCATAAAGAACACTAAAGTGAAAAAGTTGATATAAGCTTTGCTAGAAAAAAAATATAAAGTGGAATTATAAAAACAAAATTTACTTAACTTTTCTTTGAAATCATTAGCGTTTATCCTCCTGAATATCACAATTAATGACATGCTTGAAGAAAAAGGAATTAATGATCCCCAACACTCGTATTTCAGATAATGAATAGAAAAGGCTAAATAACAAAAATATAGATTATTATCACACATTTGTTTATTAAATGCCTTTTGTCTATTTAGAATTGTTTATAATTTAAATAAAAATTAATGACGCCGCTGAGAAGCTCTTGATGACACTTTCTCTAACTGCTCTTCAGCCCTTATTCTTCTAAGTTTTTCTTGCCTAAGCAAGTCTTCTAGCTCTTCAATATATCTTTTTTGCGAACTTGTTGTTACAAACGATTGAACTGACACCCCATCCTGCTCAGTTTTCTCAACTCCTTCCTCTTTATTTTCAGCTTCATTCTCCACTGCTTCCCCATTCTCATTTATTATCTCTTCTTTTTCTTCATTAATGACCTCATTATTTTCTTTAACAGGCTCATAATTTTCTCTTTTTTGAAGAGGGCTTTTATCAGGAGATTCACCCCTTTTAGAAGAGTAACTTCTGGTTGATCTTGCTTTGGATCTAACAGAAATTATGTCAGATGCCACACTTTTTCTATCCTCGTCTATTTTATTTTTAACTGACGAAGTTTCTTCATTGAAACGTTTATATTCTCTTTGTTGGCTTTTAGGTCTTAAATTTCCTTTTCCGTTATTCCTATCTTCTTCAATTTTCCTTGGCGAATCATCTTGAGGAAGAATTTTCACCGATTCTCTTTGTTGGCTACGTGGTCGTAAACTTCCTGCGGTAGCAGGTCTTGAGATTAGTTTATTTTCTTGGGGATTTAACATTGACATTGCAGATGCAGGTTTTGCTAGAGGTGGAGGAGGCCTTGCGTATTTTCCTCTTACTTCAGCATAAACATTTGTAGCACGATAGTCATGAGACCAGGATTTTAATAACTCCTCTTTCAATGTATCAGTTGTAATTTTAGATTCTCTCGAATACTTCGATCTAGCTCTCTTATGCGAATGAGAGCTGCTAGAATACGACTTCATTTTTTGATCATCATCAAATCTATTTCTCACTTACGCATGATATTTCGTTGCTGCGCTTAACTCTTTATACACTCTCTGTTGCCAAGCTAAATGCTGGTCATAGTAACTTAGTGACATATTTGATTTGTTATAAAATTAAAAAATTCCTAGAGCCATTATAAGAAATTTTCAAAAATTCATAGGCTAAAATTAACATTATTTAATAATGAAGGTTGCTGGTTTACTCAGTGGAGGGATAAATTCTGTGTACTCACTGGGCAGAGCTATTGCACATGGCCACCAGCCTTTATGTGTAGCAAGTTTATATGGTGGTCATAGCTCTTCTTTATTGTTTAGAAATATAGATAGAACTCTTTTATCTGCGATTGCCAACTCAATAGAGCTTCCTCATGTATCACGAAAAGTCCTAGGGATGAGTTTATGCAAGGACTTGATCTATAAAAAGACAGAAAATGACGAAGTTGAAGACCTTTATGAACTGCTATTGGAGTTAAAATATAAATATCCACAGGTAAAAGGAATAGTAAGTGGCTTAATTTTAAGTGATTATAAGAGGCTGAGGATTGAAGATGCGTGCTCAAGACTAGGATTAGTTAGTATATGCCCACTTTGGAGAGCCAATAAGAGAGGATTACTGAAGAAAATGGTTGAAGAAGGATATCAAGGGCTGGTAACCAAGGTTTATGATTGGAATGATATAAAAGAATATGATGGAAAATCGACTGGTGAGCTGTGGGATTTTTTGGACAGCCATAAAGACATAGAAAAAGACATAAATTATGGACTAAAGAAAACCTATGAAACCTTTGCTCTTGATGCTCCAATTATGAAGAAGAAGATTGAAATAAAAAAAATGAGTATCGGAGACAGCTCAATTCAGCAGTTTATTGTTAAGCATAAACAAACCAATCATGCTGAAATCCTTAAAGACGACGTCCCTACCACTTACCCTCTGTTTTTCCAGCGTGGCAAATCTTTTTACACTGGAGAAATATCAGCAGAATCTTTAAACACAACCCCAGAAAACTTAGACGACGAAATTTTTACTGTTTTGAAAGGACTTAAAGAGATGCTTCATGCCCACAATTTTTCAATGCAGGACATTTTCTACGTCAATGTATATATGAAAGATATGAAAGATTTTGAGCGTTTTAACTCAGTTTATGCAATGTTTTTCAATTTCCCTAATCCCCCAGCTAGAATATTCTGTGAATATTCAACTCAAAAACCGAACTTAAAAATAGCTGTAAAAGGCTATAAAGGCCCAAAAATCTGTACATGGGTCAGAAGCATAACCCCTTGATCAGTTGCAAATATTGGACCTTATAGCCAAGCTTTTGATGTAAAAGGGATTTTGCATATGGCAGGAGTGATTCCATTGGTTCCCACAACCATGGAAATGTCAAATGATCAAATTTATACAGCACTGAGAAATAGTGAAGCCATTGCAGGTGAGAATGGATTTAAGCTTACTAACTCAAACCTTTGTTTGGTTTATTACCTTGACCATAAACCTATGATTAACCCTGAGCTGAATCCTTTCTATATAAAACCAACCAAAATGCCTAAAAATTCAGAAATTGAATTTGAGTTTCACCTAAGAGACACTGGGACGATGCTTGAAAATTCAGAAGTCACAATCGAAGGAGAAGGGTATCATGCAAAAATCCAAAAAAGAGAAAGCACCATTAAATTGTATCTGATTTGGTATGCTCAAATTGAAAACGATGCAAATCCTCTGAATTTGATCCAAAAACTCAAAAAAGACATTGAAGATTACGTCAAAAAAATTAAACGTACAGATAACGTGGAAGGTTTTGAAAAATATGTGAATGATGTAAGAGTATACTCACCAGATGCAGAAAAGTATAAGCAGGATTGGTTCCTCGATGTCCCTGCTGTCTTTATCAATTCAGAAACCAGGGGAATCGTTATTTCAGCTCAAGATTTCAATAACTAATAAGTCTGCAAAAACTAAAATGACTAAGAGCTTTTCTATATAATAATTAAATGGAACTTGATCCAGCTCCAAGAAAAAAGCAGAAATTAGCAGATAATGTTTCTGATCTCTTTGGAAAGAATGATTTCTATAATTTTGAACTTAAACCAGATCACCTTGATAAGCCTATATGGGTCTGCCCGAATGGGCATGTATTTTTGGAAGCACACTCGCCGATATACCAGCAAATCACAGATTTTCTTATAGCGATTGCAGAACCTGTGAGTAGGCCAGAGCATGTTCATGAATATATCATATCTCGTTATTCCCTTTACGCTGCTGTCTCAGTCAAACTGGACACTGACTACATCATCTCTGTGCTACAAACCTACTGCAAAACTGTAAACTTGCCATCAGAAGTCATCGAATTCATCCAAGAAAATACTGCACAATACGGCAAAGCCAAACTTGTACTAAAACACAACCGCTACTATATAGAATCAGTCTACGAAGGCGTCTTAGACGATCTTTTGCAAATCCAAAGTGTAAGAGTCGCCAAAGACACTGTCCAATCCATGATTATTGAGTCAGGAGAAAACCATATAGAAGACGTACGAGAAGAATTAGACCGTTTAAGAGATGCAGAAAACGTAGAAGTGGCTGAAAAAGTTGAAAGCTTTGAAATTAACCCAGATATGATTGAAATAGTCAGAAGAGACTGTCATGATGAGAATTTCCCGCTATTAGAAGAATATGACTTTATGAATGACACAAAAAATATTAAATTAGAAATTGACCTGAAGCCAAGCACACATATAAGGTCGTATCAAGAAAAAAGTTTAAGCAAAATGTTCAGCAATGGAAGGGCAAGGTCAGGGGTCATCGTACTGCCTTGTGGATCTGGGAAAACACTTGTAGGGATTACAGCAGTTTGCACTATCAAGCATAGAGCTATTGTGCTTTGTACAAGTGGGGTGGCGGTTGAACAGTGGAAAAGGCAGTTTGAGCTGTGGAGTACTGTGAATCCAGCTAATATTATTAGGTTTACAGCGACTTCTAAAGATAAATTTCCAGAAAATCAAGCAACCATTGTGATTTCTACTTATTCTATGATGGGATTCCAAGGCAAAAGATCAGCTGAATCTCAAGAACTCTATGACAAGCTAAAAAACCACGAATGGGGATTATTAGTTATGGACGAAGTCCAAGTCGTCCCAGCTGATATGTTCAGAAAAGTCATTTTTGAAGTAAAAAGTCACTGTAAACTCGGTCTTACTGCAACACTTGTAAGAGAAGACGAAAGAATTGAGGACTTAAATTTCTTAATTGGGCCTAAATTATATGAGGCAAACTGGCTGGATATGCAGAGCTTAGGACATATTGCCAAAGTCCAGTGTATTGAAGTCTGGTGTCCTATGACTGCTGAATTTTTCCAAGAATACCTCAGTGCAAAACCCAGGAAAAAAATCCTTTTATATGTCGCAAATCCTAATAAGCTTATGACGTGCCAATATTTAGTAAAAAAGCATGAGGCTGCTGGTGACAAAATAATCATTTTCAGTGATAATTTATTTGTGCTAGAGCTCTATAGTAAGGCTCTAAAACTGCCTGTAATTTCAGGCCAAACTTCTCAGGACGAAAGAATGAGGATTCTTTACTCTTTTGAAAACACATCCAACAACAATGTTATTTTAGTTTCAAAAGTCGCCGATAACTCTATAGATCTTCCAGGAGCTAACGTTATCATACAAATTTCTTCACATTTTGGGTCAAGACGTCAAGAAGCCCAAAGACTTGGCAGAATTTTGAGGCCGAAAACCAATATGGTCCAGACCAGCGAATTTAATGCATCATTTTATTCTTTGGTTTCTCAAGATACCCAAGAAATGTGGTACGCTGACAAACGGCAGCAGTTTCTTATAGATCAAGGGTATTCTTATAAAGTCATGAATATTGTAAGTGAAGTCCTTGCTGACCAAACCTTGAAATTTTCTAATAAAAATGAGCAGAAATCGTTACTGGAAAGACTGCTGCAGGCTAAAGATATAGATGATGAGGCGAATGAAGATCCGGATGATATTACACCTGAGACTATGTCTAGGAAAACGGGAGATTTATCGAGGTTGTCAGCACAGTCAGCAGGATATGCGCTACAGAAGAAGTCTATGCAGAGACATAAGATGTTTAGAATGAGATATAAGAAATTTAAACCAGGAACTTAAAAATAAATTAATTAAGGGTCTATAAAGTGTATGTAAACCATAAGGCCGATAAAAAATACTTCGGAGTATATTACTAGATCGCTCCATGTAAATCTGACTAAGCGAGGAAGGAGTTTTGGGAAGGATTTGTTTGTATGTTTGTAAATTGAAGTAAGAAGAGTGCTTGACTATGTAGGCATTACTGCTGGAGCAGTCTTTTTAACGATATCGCTATTTGGTGGCTTGGTTGAGAGATGCCGAATCACAATTCTTAACATTAAATTTATTAATTTAATAAGAATAAAAGAAAATTGCGTCTTCTTTATTTATTGGCATTTTTTAATAATTTGATGCTTATATAGGTTTATTTAATAATATATAGACTTATTAACAATTAAATTTGCTAGATTCATATAATGTTCATATAAAAAGTCTGGAAATGTATTTATTTGTAATTAAATAATTAGAATTAGTATAAATATGTGCAATAATTTACTATATTTTAGTCATACTTTAAATTAGATCAATAAAATTTAGAATTATTTTCCAAAAACAATAGATAATAAATGCATTATTTTAAAAGGTTTTTTGATATATATAATTGAATCTAATCAATAAATATCTACTTTTCAATTAAAGTAATTATACAAACAAATTTATCAATATTTATTATATTTTCAAAAGTCAAATTTGCCTCCAAATTCTTAATTTTCCCTCCATTTCTGAAATTTCTTATACCAACTTTTACGATTTCATATTTACGCACTTTACCTTTTTTATGAAGACCCGCTCAATGTCGAATTTGCCACACTTAGCAGCCCCCAGTTCGCCTTCTAATAAACACAAAGAAAATTTTAATATCCCTAGTTATCCCGAAGATCTTCCCCCAAAAAATAATAAAAAACCAGAACAAATTAATGACTTTTTGCTTGAAGATCCAGATTATAATTCCAATAAAAACAGAAAGCGCAAAACCCAAGATCAATTAAAAATACTTAAAGAAACCTTTTATTCTAATACTGTTTGGACCAAAGAAATCGTGTCAGAATTAGCTAGAAAAACTGGGTTAAGCGAAAATCAAGTTTATAAATGGAGTTGAGATTATAAGAAAAAAATCAAACAAGAAGGGCCTTGAAATGATATGAAAATGCTGGTTTGCCAAGAATTATTGGCACCATCGAGACTAGAATGCGATTTATATGCATTGCAGAGAAGGTATAAATCTGCTTTAACTGATTTGCAACAAAAGTATTGAAATTATTATAGAAATTAATGCACAATGCTTATATTAATAAAAACTTTTAATTTAAATCATTATGTAGGAGTAATTTAATAAAGCCAAAATTTTTAATAATATTAAATTTTCTTATTAAAGACTTATAGAAGTATGGATATTTAGAAAGATGTATAGTTAGTATATTATTCACTTTTTGAATAAATTAATTTTAGCATCTTAATCGAGTAATAGCATGAATTATTGCTCTATACTAAGCAAGGGTCTTTTCATCTTCAAGCTGATTTCTTGCAAAAATAATTCTTTTCTGACCTGCAGGAATACCAACTTGCTCTTGATAATACTGCTTGAGACATCCAACAGTATCTTCAGAGTTTATGCTCAGCTTAATACTTCCCCCAGTTAAATTTCTTGCAACAATTGCCATTAAAATGCTCCTTTACGTCGTGGAACTAATTGCAACAGATGACTCTTTTGAAACATTTTAGTCTCTAACTTAGTCACTATAAGTTAGTATGATTATCCCATTTTTTAAATAATTAGATTTTAGCATCTTAAACGAGTAATTGCATGCATTATTGCTCCAGGACTCACTCCATACTCAGCAAGGGTCTTTTCATCTTCAAGTTGTGTTCCTGCAAAAATAATTCTTTGCTGATCTGCAGGGACACCGACTTGTTCTTGGTAATTCTGCTTGAGATGCTCAACAGTATCTTCAGAATCTATGTTCAGTTCAGTGCTTGTCCCAGCTAAACTTTTCACAACAATTGTCATAATAACCCCTCCTCTAAGCCGTAAAACTAAATGCAGAGTTGACTCTTTTGCAATATTATAGTCTGATAGCTGCTGATAATCCTCTATTAATTCTTTTCCTGCAAAAATCAGTCTTTGCTGATCTAGAGGAATTCCTTCCTTGGCTTGAATCCTAGCCTTTAAGTAATCAACTGTATCTGAAGACTTCACATCAAAAGTTATGGTTTTTCCTGTTAGCGTTTTAACAAATATCTGCATAATTATGATTGTTTATATTTTTATCAGTATAAAATAGATTGATTCTTATATTTTTCATTAATTTATTTTTACTGGAGCTTAAACTAGCTGATTATTATATTGAATATCCGAATTATGCTTCATTTTTTAATTATTTTTATTTAGCAGCCTTTTAAGCGAAGAACCATATGCATAATTGCCCCATCACTGACTCCATAGTCATTAATTGTCCTTCCATCTTCAAGCTGCTTTCCTGAAAAAATAATTCTTTGCTGATCTACAGGAACATTAGCTAATTCCTGGTAAATTTCTTTGAGATGCTCAATGGTGTCTTCAGAGTCTATATTTATTTCATGGTCTACACCATTTAAATCTCTTACAATAATTGCCATTAAAATCCCTCCTCTAAGACGTAGAACTAAATGCAGCGTTGATTCTTTCTGGATGTTATAATCTGCCAAAGTTCTTCCGTCTTCTAATTGTTTTCCTGCAAAGATCAGCCTTTGCTGGTCTGGAGGAATACCTTCCTTGTCTTGAATTTTAGCTTTTACGTTATCAATAGTGTCTGAAGACTCCACATCAAGAGTTATGGTCTTTCCTGTGAGGGTTTTGACAAATATTTGCATAATTATTAAAAGACATTTTTTAATCAGAATAGAACAGAATTCTAAAGTATAGATATATAAATTTTTTAAATAAGTATTTAGAAATGCAATTAACTAGCTAATTATCAGAAGTCTTAAATTATTTGACAGATAAACTATATTTCTTCAATCGTTAAGAATTTAATTAGTTATTAGCATCCCCTCAAATTTATTATGAGGCTTAATGACGCTTCAGTATATATTCCATAATCTGCTAATACAAAATCGTTACTAAGCTGTCGGCCAGCATAAATCAGAATCTGCTGATCTGGAGGAATGCCTTCTAAGTCCTGAATCTTTTCTTTAATATTTAGAGGAGAGTCACTAGGTTCTGCATCAATAACTAACGTCTTTCCAGTTAAAGTGCTTACTGATAGTTTCATAATTATTAAATTATATAAAAATGTCAGGTAAGATCAGAAATCTTATATTAGCAATATTAAATCCCACTTAATTTATAATTAAAAAAATTATTCAATAAATCCTATAGTTTTGTAAGAAACCATGATATTTTAATACTATTTTTGCCATTTTTATATCTAAATTGAGCACTTGAGCTTACTACGGTAAAGGTAAATCTTGAGTAGATTATTTTAAAACTCCAAAAGAGAGGATCTTATTATATCAGGTAGAAAAATATTTATTGAATAAATTATGTATTAATAATCTTATTATCTTTGCCATTAAATCCCTCCTCTCATCCGTAAAATTAAATGAAATGTTGCTTCTTTTCCAATATTATATCTTGCAATAGTTTTTCAATCTTCTAATTGTTTTCCTGCGAAAATTAACCTTTGCTCATCTGGACGAATTTCTTCTTTTTCTTGGATTTTAGCCTTTAAAAAATCAATGGTGTCTGAAGGCTCCACATCAAGAGTTATGGTCTTTCCTGTGAGCATTTTGACAAATATTTGCATAATTATTAAAAGACATTTTTAATTAAATAAGCAAAATTTCTATTTAATCTAAATCTTTTTAAATAAGAATCAATTTAAAGCTAATTATCCCTTGGATGGAGAAATTTTTGGTTAGATTGAAGGAGAGTTTTTTAATATTAATACCCTAGCAAATAAATGTTTGAAATAATTATTATAAGAGTCGAGATATGCCTATTTATTAAATATAAATATTCTATTGTTGTTATCTTAATTTATAAAGTATAGTAGCAAAAGCAAGCAGTATTCATTATATATATTTATTATTTCACTTTATATTATTTTCTGAAAAATGTTTGCGCCTTTATTAGTCACTATAAATTAGTATGATTATCTCATTTTTTAAATAATTAGATTTTAGCATCTCAAACGAGTAATTACATGCATTATTGCTCCAGGACTCACTCCATACTCAGCAAGGGCCTTTTCATCTTCAAGTTGTGTTCCTGCAAAAATTATTCTTTGCTGATCTGCAGGGACACCGACTTGTTCTTGGTAATTCTGCTTCAGATGCTCAACAGTATCTTCAGAATCTATGTTCAGTTCAGTGCTTGTCCCAGCTAAATTTTTAACAACAATTGTCATAATGACCCCTCCTCTAAGTCGGAAGTAAATGCAGAGTTGAGAATTTTGCAATATTATAGTCTGATAGCTGCTGATAATCCTCTATTAATTCTTTTCCTGCAAAAATCAGTCTTTGCTGATCTAGAGGAATTCCTTCCTTGGCTTGAATTATAGCCTTTAAATAATCAACTGTATCTGAAGACTTCACATCAAAAGTTATGGTTTTTCCTGTTAGCGTTTTAACAAATATCTGCATAATTAAGATTGTTTATATTTTTATCAGTATAAAATAGATTGACTCTTATATTTTTCATTAATTTATTTTTACTGGAGCTTAAACTAGCTGATTATTATATTGAATATCCGTATTACGCTTCATTTTTTTTAATTATTTTTATAAATTTTCTATCAAATATTTAGCGGCCTTTTAGGCGATAAGCAAATATATATATGTGCCCCAGCACTGACTCCATATTCATCAATTGTCCTTCCATCTTCAAGCAATTTTCCTTTAAAAATAAGTCTTTGCTGATCTACAGGAACATTAACCAATTCCATGCAGATTTCTTTGAGATGCTCAATAGTGACTTCAGAGTCTACATTTATTTCATGATCTACACCATCCTTAAAAAAACTTACAATAATTGCTATTAAAATCCTTCCTCCAAGAGGTAAAACTAAATACAGTGTTGATTCTTTCTGGATGTTATAAAATGCCAAAGTTCTTCCGTTTCTTAATTGTTTTCCTTCAAAGATCAGCCTTTGCTGGTCTGGAGGAATACCTTCCTTGTATTGAATTTTATCTTTTATGTTATCAATAGTGTCTGAAGACTCCACATCAAAAGCTATGGTCTTTCCTGTGAGGGTTTTGACAAATATTTGCATAATTATTAAAAGACATTTTTTAATCAGAATAGAAGAGAAATCTATAATTCTATAATTCTAGATGTATAAATGTTTTAAATAAGTATTTAGAAATGTAATTAACTCGTTAATTATCAGAATTCTTAAATTATTTGACAGATAAAATTATATTTCTTCAATCGTTAAGAATTTAATTAGTTATTAGCAGCCCCTCAAATTTATTTTGAGGCTTAATGACGCTTCAGTATATATTCCATAATCTGCTAATGCAAAATCGTTACTAAGCTGCTGGCCAGCATAAATCAGAATCTGCTGATCTGGAGAAATGCCTTCTAGCCTGAATCTTTTCTTTAATATTTAGAGGAGAGTCACTAGGTTCTGCATCAATAACTAGTTTCATTTATTATTAAATTATATAAGAATGTCAGATCAGAAATCTTATATTAGCATTTTAAATCCCATTTAATTTATAAATAAAAAATTATTAAACAAATTCTATAGTTTTGTAAGAAACGATAATATTTTAATACTATTTTTGCCATTTTTATATCTAAATTGAACACTTGAGTTTACTAGGGTAAAGGAAAATCTGGAGCAGAGCATTTTAAAATCCAAAAGAGAGGATCTTATTATCTTTGCCATTAAATCCCTCCTCTAATCCGTAAAATTAAATGAAATGTTGCTTCTTTTCCAATATTATATCTTGCAAGAGTTTTTCAATCTTCTAATTGTTTTCCTGCGAAAATTAACCTTTGCATCTGGACGAATTTCTTCTTTTTCTTGGATTTTAGCCTTTAAAAAATCAATGGTGTCTGAAGGCTCCACATCAAGAGTTATGGTCTTTCCTGTGAGCATTTTGACAAATATTTGCATAATTATTAAAAGACATTTTTAATTAAATAAGCAAAATTTCTATTTAATCCAAATCTTTTTAAATAAGAACCAATTTAAAGCTAATTATCCCTTGGGATGTGGGAAATTTTTGGCTAGATTGAAGGAGAGTTTTTGTAATCTTAATGTCCTAAACCTATTCAACATAAATATAAATACTCCATTGTTATTATTCTCATTATATAGTAGAGTAGCAAAGGCAAGCCGGCATTCATTATATATAGTTAGATTTATTATTTTAACCTATTTCGCTCTTGTTCGCCTAAATTGTATTATAAAATTTCAGTAAAATCTTATAGTGCATTATAGCGCTTCAAAGTTTACGTTTATTTCATGGTATGCACCATTTAAATTTTTATAATAATTGCTATTAAAATGCCTCCTCTAAGACGTAAACCTAAAGGAAGTGCTAATTCTTTCTAGATGTTATAATCTGCATAGTTTTACCATCTTCTAATTGTTTTCCTGCAAAAATCAATCTTTGCTGGTCTGGAGGAACTCCTTCCTTGCTTTAAATTTCAGCTTTTATGTTATCAATAGTGCCTGAAGACTTCACATTAAGAGCTATGGTCTTTTCTTTGGGGTTTTGATAAATATTTGCATTATTTATTAAAAGACCTTTTAATCAGAATAGAACAGAATTCTAAAGTTATAGATATATTATAAATATTTCTCTGGTTAAAATAAGAATTTAATTAGTTATTAGCATCCCCTCAAATTTATTATGAGCCTTAATGACGCTTCTGTAAATATTCCATAATCTGCTAATGTGAGATCGTTACTAAGCTGTCTGTTAACATATACCAAAGCTTGCATGCATGGAGGAATGCCTTCTATGTCTTGAATCTTTTCTTTAATATTTAAACCTGAATCATTAGGCTCTGCATCAATAACTAGCGTCTTTCCAGTCAAAGTGCTTATAGATAGCTTCATTTATTATTAAATTATATTAAAATGCCAGTTGAACTCAGAAATCTTATTATTGAGTATGCAAAAAGAAAATGATTTTTTGGCCCACATATCTCTAAAAAGTTAGATAAAATGATATAATGTCTATCATTCTCTATTCCATTTTATCTCCAAAGTTTAATGCTCGAAATTTATGATTGTTTGGAAGCCAAATTACAATGATTAATAAAGAGTAATCAAAGAAATTTTCTTAATTCCTCAGGAAATTTATAATTATTGATAAAAATTAACCAATACATTATTAAAGTTATCAAATTAATTAATTGCATATACCTCAATGATCCCACTAAGAGGTATCATTGAATATTAATATGTTGCAACAGAGAGAAAATAATTAGACTTCCATGCAGCAAATCAAGATCAAAGCTAAATATTTGAATATAGAAATGGGATTGGTACAGTTTGATCATGGAATACAAAAAAATCAATGTTTGAGGATCTGAAACAATTTGTCATACCACAAAATTAATGCCTTAAGCATTAAATCATTGAAAAAGCAGAATAATTAAGATAATAAAATAGGTAAATTAGCATCACTGCTTTCCAAATTTGCTCCATATATCATTGGAATTTCAATGAACAAAAAATTATTGAGATTTTGAATAAAAATAATAATGAAAAGAGTAATGCAATGCAATGAGTTAACTTGGTTTCTACATTATATAAGAATTAAAATAAAATTTGCATTTGCATGAGAAATCAATCAATTTTATGACTGTCAACCATATCAAATTTTAGTACCGTATTTTTCTTTTCTCAATGTCGTTCTAAAATAATTATCAAGAAAATTATTGTCGTAATAAATTTGTTATAAAATAGAGACTTTTTTTCACAGCATAAAGTTAGTTTTAAATTTAAATCAAGCTATGAAGTAAAAAAAATTTAGAAAGCGCATTTTTAGCATTTAATATTTATTTTCTTATAAAATGCAAGATAAAGCCTATTCCAATCAGGATCCGTTTTACTCACATTAGAATCATTATATTTTTCCCATTCATTTTCATCATTTTTAGTAAATGCCATAAAATGATTCCCATAATAGCATATGACTCCGAAAATGCTGTAAAAATAATTTTCAATCTTAAATGAATCTGAAATTTCTTTTGATGACTTATAGTCGGGCATGTAGATTGCTAAAATATTTGGCCATTGAATACTTTCAGTACTCATTATAGTGTCTCTTAATGATCCACAATCTGTGCAATTTAATTGATTTTCCCCTGAATAAATCTTTCATTCTTTTATGTCTTTAAAGAAGTTTTCTATATCATTTTGCTTATTTATTGGAATAATTAAAAGATTTGAACGATCTTCATAATATGTTTTATGTCGAAAATAAGATTTGCAAGTAAATGATTGCTTTTTGACAACAGTAAAAAGATCTTGATTTTCAATTTTATCTGAAATAATAACAAATAACTCTTTTGCATCATTTTCAGAAAATCCGTTATACTAAATAAAAAGTACCATTGAGTATTCTTCTGAAACTATATTTTTCAATTCTTTTAGAAGCGGCCTTATATTATCTTCTTCGGAGTTAGATTGCATTAACTCTATAATTTGGCTCAATTTTCAAAATAATTTATTAGAGGAACAATTTTTTATATATTCAACAAATTCAGTAGCACTTGCAAATATTTGAATAAGAGAATTCATATAGCAGGTGTTTTCTATATTAGGCAATCCTGATTTGCTGTAAATATTTTTCTGATGAATATTATAATTTTTTTGAGTGTTGATGTATGGCTGTTCATTTTTAATCTGCAAGGTGCTTGGGAACTCTTTAAGTGGCTTTTGAGGGAGGCTTCTTAATCGGGTAGTTGGTGATAACTCCTCTATAGGTATATTTCGAGAATCACTGATGTAGGTTTGACTCTCAGGAGAATGCATCCTCATCCTTTGATTTTCAAATTGTCTATCCTTATTATTTATATAATATAAATTATTTCTCGGCTGGTAATTCTTTTCAAGTAATTCTAAAGATTGAGCCTTTGATTGATTCCCTGTTAAGGATTTGCTGCTCTGTACAATCTGATAATCATTAATTTCGATTGAACTCTCAGGAGATCGTTTATTCATTATATTTTCTAATTGCAGTATCTTATAATTAGCATTATCTAACTCATCTTTCAGTTTCTTATTGTCTAAAATTGATGCTGCAAGACTATTTATTTGCGCTTTAAGGGACTCTCAATCCCTTAAGCTACTTTCTCTATCATTATTCCAACTGTTAATTTTATCTTTAAGGCTATTGACTTCTCACTTGTTTGGAAGACTTTGAATTTTTTGGCCAATATCTTTTAATTCGTATTTGATATTTTCGATAGAAGAATCCTTATTGCTGATTTTGCTCTCTAAAATATTATATTTTTCATTTAAATCGCGAACTTCTTTACTGATATGATTTTCTAGCTCAGTAAATTTATTTTTAGTAGTTTTATTAATCTCTTTTAATATTTCTGTTTTTAATATTTCTAAGTCAATTGATGAGCTTGAAATTTTCGAATCTTTGATTGATTTTATTTCCTGATACAATCTTTTATCCCTTTGATATAAAACTGCTTTTAGACCATCACTCACCCTTGCTTCTGTTTCTTTAATGATTGATTCAGGATCTATATTATTTTTAGAAGCATCAAGCTTCTCTAATTTAAGATTAAATTCTTTGAATTTCCCATCTAAAGATTGTAATGCCTGTTGCAGTTCAGTAAATTTAAATAGATCTTCTTTGGATTTATTGGCTTTTTGATATTTTAAAGATTCTTCGCGCTTGTATATTTCTAAGCTTTTCTGGAGCTTCTCTTCAAAAAGTTTTATTAATCTTGTCTCAAGATCAACTAAGCATCTTTCATTTAATATTTTTATATTCGGATAAATTGTTTTATCATCGGAATCAGCAATCTTGCTATATTCTCTGTCTCTGAATTTATTGTCACGTGGTATTTCTGTTCAGTCTTCTTTGTTATATCTTGCTTTTTCTGATAGTTCTGGAATGATATTCAGACTTTTATGATTTTCTTCCTTCAATGATGATTTAGGAGAATTAGAAAGATTCTTGGGAGTAGAAGCTATAGTATCTGCTGAAACATTTCTTCTAACGATTTCATTTGGTTTAATATCACTGGCTAATTTTTGCATTCTTCGGCTTTGCTCAGATGCTATTTCAATATTGTTAGGTATTCAAGTTTTATTAACTTTCAAATAAACCAATGTTGTTGGAAAAGTGAAATCAGGGATTTCTTTAATCGGTAATTCTATACTGCTGCTGCAATCATACCAAATCTCATCAAATAAGCAAAAGACTTTCCTTTCACTAAAACTGGAAATTAGTTTATATTTGTTTTCGTAAATATATGATTTTATGTTAGGCGATCTTTTGTAAACAAAAAGCACATCTTTTAGATTAGTTGATTCTTTTGGTAAACTTATAGCTTCTATTGTCTTTTCTATATATCTGCCCCAAGTTGGGTTTCTTTTAAAAATTGTATCAAATGTCTCTGAAAGGCTCTTACCTAATAAATTGTGGAATTTTTTAAGAGTGTTATCTAGATTTTGAAGTCGAAAAATGCTTGCTATAGTTTCATTTAATTCTTTGTCATATATTTGAAACTTGAGTTTATTCTGAGTAATATTGTAGTTGATTGAAGCAATTATATAGCACACAGTTCTTAAATTAGAAGTGTTCATATTTATTGAATTCTACAAATCTAATATATAAGAATATAAAAGGAGATATGAAAAGAAAGCAAAAATAATAAGAATAGGAAAACTAATAAAGAAATGCCAAAATTGTTTATTATAAAGCAATTATCAAAAACATCACAGCAGAGATACTTCAATCCTGATAAGATAATTATTCACATTCAATGCCAGGATTTAAAATTTTTATCCCTTGACTCTGTATAGGAATCGCTGTTTTAATGGACATTTGGGCACTTTAATATCCCAGGCTCACTCTCTTCGCTTTTATTGATTTTTTGGGGAAGATTCGATCCACTTTCAATTTCTCTGGATTTATGATAAGTTTTGGATTTTTCAATTATAAACCATACTTAATTTTCATTCGCAATTTTTTTGTAAGATTTAGGAGAATTTTTTTGTATTTATTCTAAATAATGATATAATTTTCTCAATTTATAAATAAAATGAAAACTTCTTTCATTTTGTTTTTATTTCTCTATGCTTCTGTAGCACAAGAGGAAAATTTCAAATTTCTGAAAGAAAAAGCAAACGCATGCATAAAGCTTGCAAGACTTAAAATGATTGAAGAAAAGGATGATTTTGAAAGACTCTTCAAAGATGTCCCTAAGGAACAAGAAGAAAGATACATAAACAGGGTCATAGGAGACATCATTTTAGAGTGCGCAGAAAAAATCTCACCAGAAGAAGCTATTGATATAATTGAAAAAGGTGAAAAAGTGAAGTACTTGCCTAAGCACAAAGAATTGATGACCTGGAGTGAAGGCCCTATAGATCTGCAAACCAAAAGAGAATACACAACTGAGCAACTAATTATTTTTCAAGAAATTGTTGACCAAACCAATGAAATGAAAAAAGCTATTGGTCTAGACGAAGAAGACCAACCTGTAGAGAACAGAAAACAAAAACTTGCAGCTTGCTTTGTACTGGCTAGATTTATAGTAAGAGAAGACTTAGAAGAAATCACTAAACTGCTAGAAAAATATCCTAAGCTGTCAAAGGAAAGAGGAACTAACAAAATACTTGGAGATATCCTTGAAAAATGTGTATATGGGATCACAGATGAAGACACTTTCCAAATTTTAGAGGAAAAAGAAAATGCTTCAGTGTTGCCTCAATATAGGAAATATTTAGAATGGGATCGAAGCCAATTTGAAGGCATAAACGAAATAAGCTATACTAAGAAACAGCATCAAATTTTCAAGGAATTAGTAGATGCACACAAAAAGCTATCAGGAAATAAATACGAGCAAGATAAAAATGATGATACCGCAAATCCTCAGGAAAACATTGCTTATAATTTTGGTTGGGGATATGTGATAATTATATTTTTTATTTTTTCAGCTGTATTTTATTTCCTGATAAAAAATGTAGCAGCTGAAAACAAAAGAAATGAGAAAAAGAAAAATGACAAAAAGAAAAAAATTAAATAGATTTTATTTAAAAAATATTAGCTATCCCATTTAGGCTTTTTTCTTGGTTTATCTAAATAAGTAACAGTTGGCTCAGATATAGTTGAATCTAAAGTCCCTGCAGCTACAAAACTCCTCTTGAATTCACTAATTAAATGGTCTTTTTTCTTTTGATTCAAATGCTCTCTGAACTCTTGGATATTTGTTGACTGCTCTATATCGAATTTTTTTCCTCCAAAAGTTGTATAAAGCTCATTAGCTCTTTCTAAGTCTCCAACTTTTCTTTGATTTTGGCTGAATTTTTTAGATCTTTGATTTCTAAAATATGAGTCTTGCATAGCTAGTTCTTCAAGATCCCTTGGGACTATTTGTTCATTATATTCGAGACTCTGCATAAGTTCTCCTGCAAATCTTTTATCATGCTTAGTAAGCAAAGTATATGCAATTCCTTGGGCTCCTGCTCTACCTGTCCTTCCAATTCTATGTGTATGGGTTTCTGCATCTTTCGCACAATCATAATTTATTATTGTTTTGATTTGGAGAATATCAAGGCCTCTGCTAGCAACATCTGTAGCTATTAGTACCTTGAGCTCCCCATGGCTGAATTTGTACATGATAGATTCTCGTTCATATTGATCCATATCGCCATGCAGATTCCCAGCTGGAACTTTGGCTTCTTTTAAAATCCCACATAATTCTTCAGTGCTACTTCTATGTTTCACAAACATAAGGACAAGCCCCTTTTCTAAAAATTCGTGAATGTGCTCTAGCAGCCATGTTAATTTTTTAGAAAAATGGTCAAGAATTATAAATTCTTGTACAATGTCTTCATTTGACCCTCCTTCTTTTCCTATCACAATTTTAATTGGATTTGTCAGCACATCACTTGCAAATTTTTGTAATTTCTTTTTAAACGTAGCTGAAAATAATAAGGTTTGTCTATCTGGCCTTATTTGAGATAATATAGAGCGGCATTGATAGTCAAAGCCTAAATTGAACATAATATCAGCTTCATCTATAACAATATAGCTAATCCTTCTTAGGCTCGTAGCTTTCGATTTGATAAGATCAATCAGTCTGCCTGGGGTCGCTATAACAATTTCGCAGCCTGCTCTTAATTCTCTTCACTGTTCGTGCTTAGGAATACCACCATATACATGGACACATCTCAGTTTGAAAACTCTGGCGTATTTTTTAGCTTCTTTGTAGACTTGAATACAGAGCTCTCTTGTTGGGACTAATATTGCAGCTATTGGTCCTTCATTTTTGCCAATTTTATATTGGTCGGCTACATGATAAAGCATAGGTCATATATAGGCTGCAGTTTTACCTGATCCTGTTTTTGCAATTCCCATTATATCTCTTCCACTAAGGGCACATGGTAATGCTATACATTGAATTGGCGTTGGCTGCTCAAACCCCATTTTAATGATTTTTTCAATCAATTCGTCAGAAAACTGAAGATGTCCAAACGATGCGATTGGAGAAGGCACATTTTCTCCTTCAGTTTGAATTTCTAAATCTTCTTTCAATTTCTGAACTTTTTCTGGTGCCAAACTTGCGATGTCTGGGTGGATATGATAAAAATCCTATATTAAGCAATACTTTTCTGAATGATTTATAGTTCTGCAAGCCATGATTAACAGGATTTAAAGTCGGGACAATTTTGCTTTGTTCTTTTAATTGCTCAATGGTTTCGTCAATAAAGTTTTCCTCATGAGGCTGAATGATCTTTGGGTTGAAATCTTCATTGGGATCTTCAGCTTCAATTTGTTCCCCTTTGGAAGCTGAGGATTCATCTAATAATTTTTGGACATCTTGCATATATTTCTCAAGGGAATCTAGTTCATTAGACTTCATTAGCTAACTATCAAAAAATACTCTACCTTATTCTTTTTGTCCATATTATATGATATTTTGAATTGAGTAAAATAAATCCTAGAAATAATTGTCTGATAATACTGTGCTGATTAAACTAAATAAATAATCATTTCTAGCTAAAATGCTTTGGGTTTATTATTTATTAGCTTATATAAATTTTTATTGAATTAAATAAATTATATAGCCATGAGGCGAAGATATAACTTGCTATCATATTTAGTAAATAATTTTTTAGAATTTAATGCAAATTATTGTCCTTTATAATTTCTACAACAAAAGGGTTTTTTAAGACAGCCTTCATTTACTAGAAGTTATTGATATTACATATACAAGTCTAAATTTGCTTAATTAATGCTAATCTTATCTTGTCTAATATTTTAACAACTTCACAAATAAATGTCAGAGCTGAGCTTAATTGGAGAAACAGTGAGATTTGTAAAGTTTCCAGCAAGAATAGTAGAAGTACTTACGAGTACTCAAACTATTAAATTATATTTAGCCAAAGATCCAGAAAACCGCACTGTGCTTATTAAATATCTCTCCTTGCCGCAAAATGAATTAAGCTTCAGACGAGAATTAAATGCCTATAAGAAAATCGGAAGCCACCCCAAGATTGTCACACAATTTGATTACCTTGAAGAAAACAATTTATGGGGAGCCTTTCTTCTTGAGTACTGCCACGGAGGAGATTTGAAGACATTAATGAACGAGGGCGAAATAACAGAGCAACAAGTGATAACTATTTTGCGTGATATTGCGATGGCACTCAATCATATTCATCAGAAGAAAGTGACTCATCGGGCCCTGCGTCCTGAGTGTATTTTTATTACCACTGATTTTAAATTCAAACTTGGCGATTTCAGCTCAGCCATATCTGAAGAAGAAATGAGTGGGCTTTACGGAGCAGCTCTCTCAGATGATATTGAAGCCCACACAAAGGGTGAGTACAGGGCTCCAGAGCAGCTGGACTTAACCCCAGGCTATCCCTTAGGAACCCAAGTCGACATGTGAGGCTTAGGCTGCTTGGTTTACGAGCTTCTTTTTCATCAATCCGCTTTTAATTCTGGAAATCAGCAAGACCAACTCAGAGGAAAATATAGAACTCCAAATAGAACAATCGGTGGATGGTGGCGTGCATTACTTGCAAGGCTATTCGAGGTAAATCCTAGAGAAAGGGCAACATCACAAGAAATTCTCCAGATGATCCAAGACAACACTATGACCAAGCCTTTATATGCAGAAGGTCAAGAAACCCCTAAAGGTAATGCATCTTTGACAAGTTTCTTTATGAAAAGCAGCAACTCATGGGTAAAGGCTATAACTTCTGATGGAGATACACCTCCTGATAGCCAGTTTTTGAACAAACTTATAGGAAAAGCATGAAGCAAGCCTTTTAAAATTTCAAAATTTTTCAAAGCTTTAATGCAGAGACCTGTGGAAAAAACGACAGTTGCGTTGAAATGCTTGCTGGTATTACACAAATACATGTTTGGAGGCCCTAAGCAGATTTTTACCCAAGAAATTGGCCCAAATCAATTTTTAGAAACCCTTCAACATACTTGGGCTTCTCCTACAAAAGCAAAAAAGGATAAATTTGCCAACGAGTATTTCAGAGGGTTAATAGGTCATTATTCAAACGTTCTAAAAGAAAAATCCAAGCTTCATTTAGAGACCAGAACCTGTGGAAATTGGACAGAAAATGACACTTTAGATATTCCTGCAATAGAATCTTTACTTACCTATTGGTATAAGCTGATCCAAGTATCTAATACCCTCTTTATGGGTGTTGACGAGCTCTCAAAAATTAGATCTTCAGTCGCTGCTTTACTATTAGAAGAACAAGAAAGGCTTGACTCTTTAGTATGGCAAGGAATAAGAACCCTTCAGCCTGGCAACCAAGTAAACGAAATTACCTCAAAATATTATCAGCATCAGCAATGGACTGCATCTTTAATCACAAGTTTCCGACAAAGGCATTCTATAGTCACTATAAACCAAATCCCAAACACCAATGAGCCTGACCCGGACAAAACCCTTATTTTTGATGCCAAAAAACAAAGAAGGCAGACTCAGCTCCACCCTCTTCCAACTAAAGAAAGAAGCTTTGAAATCGAAATTTCCCACACAGCAGAAACAAAAGTGGCTACTTGTGATGATCCAAGCACCCCTGGGTCTAAATCAGCTACTTTA
Organism: Blepharisma japonicum; assembly: GCA_949751835.1. Lineage (NCBI taxonomy): Eukaryota > Ciliophora > Heterotrichea > Heterotrichida > Blepharismidae > Blepharisma > Blepharisma japonicum. The sequence goes on along the minus strand of CATKHK010000066.1, from coordinate 143,593 downwards.
TCTAACGACACAAGTCCAATTTATATAGAAGAAAACCTAAATAAGATGTCAATTACATCACCTGATATTCCTAGAGCTATCGCAGAAGAAGACTCGCCTCCTCACAAGCCAATCCAAAACCTTCAACTTGAAAAAGCGCCTAAGAAAAGCCTGTGGGAAAATCTTCAAGATTCCCCATGACTAATAAAACCAGACGAGATAGTCCCAGAAGAAGAAATTGGGGTCGGCAGTTCTTGTATTGTATACAAAGGACTATACAGACATACCCCAGTAGCGGTAAAAGTGATGAGAAAATCCAATATTGAAGGAGCTATGGAAAATGAATTTAATAGAGAACTGACGACTTTAATGAGAATGCGGCATCCTAATTTAGTATTATTTATGGGAGCTTGCATAGAAAATCAGCTTTGTATTGTCACTGAATTTTGTGCAGGTGGAAGCTTATTTAAGCTTCTCTACGAAAACAGAGAAGTAAAACTGTCATGGAAGCAGAGAATAAAAATAGCAAAAGATGTAGCCCAAGGTATGGCATTTCTCCATTCTTCAAATCCACCTATTATATATAGAGACTTGAAGTCCTTAAATCTTTTACTATCAGAGCCTGTAACTACCCAAAATGACCATATTTCTGTAAAAATCGCAGACTTCGGCATCGCAAAATTTGTAAGTGACGAGCATATGACTGGACAAATGGGGACTTGCCACTGAATGGCTCCAGAAGTATTAGGAAGTCAACCCTACACATTAGCAGCTGACGTGTATTCATATGGAATCGTCCTATGGGAAATCTTGGCTAGAGAAACCCCTTATAGAGGTATAAATCCTGTCGTTATCCCATACAAAGTCATGCAGCTTGGAGAAAGGCCAGACATAAACAAAATCCCGCCTACAACCCCAATAGAGCTGAGAGACCTTATCACCCAATGTTGGTCACAAGTCCCTGAAACCCGGCCTACCTTTTCAAGCATCCTGCAAACCCTCAATAGCATTTCAATTTAAATTATATATTCTAATAAGATAATTTAGCTTACTTTTAGCTTGACTTGTCTCCTCCCAAGGCAGAATCTATCAGTTGTTCATGCTGCTTCAAGAATGGCCCGACGATGTGGTTATAGACCCAAATTGCTCCAAGAGTCTTAGGCCAGAAAAGGTACACAAGGACGATCAGCTTAATTGTGTGATAAAATGGGAACCAGAAGAACAAAATGTCAATGAAATGGTCTAGAAAACTGTAGGCTGCAAAAATGACCCAGTAAGTAAGCCATTGCTTGTCGTCGTCAGTTTCTTTGGACTCTATTGCTTTGAAGCTGACGTAGGCAGGGTATAAAATTCCTACTATATTCACCATAAGGCCTGAGCATACTCCAAAAAGCACAAGCATGAAGGAAAGTCCTATAAAGCCAATTGCTACGTAGGAAGCTGGAAGACCCGATTTCTCGCTGATCTGCTTTACGATTGGGACATTTTGGAAGTGGGAGGTTAGGGACTCGAGGTAATCTGATTGTTGTTGGGCCATTATTTATTTATTGCTGAATATTGGTTAAATTTACTGTTTTAATAAAATTTGAATATATAAATTATGACTAATTTATGCAGAAGTTTCGCTGCTCTCTTCTGTGCCCTGGTCTGATGCTTCTTCATCTGATACAGTTTCTTCTTCAGTTTCATCAGATGATGTTTCATCGCTGGCGTAGTCTTCTAGATCTTCTCCTTCTTCAGTTTCATCTTCAGAGCTTGATTCAGTTTCACTTTCCAGTCCTTCTCCTTCATCTTCATCTTCTGCTATTTCGCTTCCCTCATCTTCATCACTTTCTTCCTCTTCTTCAGTCTCATCTTCACTGTCTTCTGTGCTTTCAGTGCTTTCTGTGCTTTCTGTTCCCTCTTCATCTCCATCTTCTTCCTCCTCGTTTTCCTCATCTTCTGAATCTCCGGTCGCTCCCTCCGGTTCTACATCTTCTTCTTGTTCACTTTCTTCTTCCTCTTCTTCTGAAGTTACCATATAATCATCCATAAACTCGTTTACAGACTCTTCCAAAGTATCTACCTCTGCATTAAGCTCATTTAATTCTTCTGTGAGGTGCTCTTCAGTGTCCGCTATTTCTTCTTGAGTATTTTGGCTTGATTCTTCTACAGCTCCTACCACCTCAGTAGTACTCTGGTCTACAACTTCATTCATTTCGTCTACTACCTCTTCAGCAGTTCCTTTAGACAACTCTTGCTGATAATACATTTCGTCCTCGATTTCTTCTTCAGCAATCTCATCAACTTGGTTTCCAAGGCCTTCTAGCTCATTTTCTACATATACAGAGTCTACGTCAACTGCTTGTGCTTCAATAGTTTGGTCTTGGATACTTTCGATTTCGGCTTGCAGTCTTTCGATTTGGCTGATTATATTTTCTGCTTGTTTTTTATACTCATCTAAATTTTCTTCGTAAACTTCAGTGGAATCTTTACTTGAAGAGTCTGTTACAGTTTGGCTGCTTTGGACTAAAGAGGCTTCTATTCCATAATCTTTAGTTTTAGGACACTCATCTTTACCATCAGCTGAAGAGTGGTAGAAAAAGGCAGAATTGCAGAATCCTGGATCTGAAGGAGTCCCTTCTAAGCAATAGTCTCCATCACTGCACCAGCCACAGTTTGCATCATTTAGACAGGTTGTGCAGGTCAAATATTGTGAACACCCTTCTTCAGGGCAAATTCCATATTCCCAGCTACTGCAGGATTCATAAAACGGCCCATCTTCATCTCCACTTGTGCAGATATCGTCTCTATCACACCATACGCACTCATTATTGGCGGTACATGATGAGCAGGTATTAAAGTCTTCACATATAATTTCTGTGTTTTCTATTTCGTCTTCGGTGTATTCGATCCTGTCAGCTATTTCTTTTAGCTCCAATTTTAAGTCGCTTATTTCCGCATATAGGACACTTATAGCGAGTTCAGCCGAAGACTCAATAGAAGCATCAATTTTTTCATCAAGGGTGCTTAAAGAAGAATCAGCTTGTTTTGAAAATTCAGAGACATTTTCACTTAAAACTTCAACTCCGCTTGCTAATGTTCCTTTGCTAGTTGATGTGCTGCTTGAGCTACCTCCAGAATCTTCGGTGTTTGAGGAGGATTCTGATGTGTCATCTTGGGTTATTGATAGAAATGACTGGGGTTTAGAAGATAGCAAGCCTGAAGATAAGAAAAGTCCTAAAACTAGAAAAATACATTTTTGCATATCCGTTTTATATGAACTTATACAACCTCATCTTTGAATATGGATTATAAGCTATGTCTTGCTATGATTTTTGATTTTATAATCTAATGAAATACTATCGCAAGAGTGAAATCGATTAATTTAATGTGGTTTTGATAGATTTTATGCTTATTTAAAAACAAAAAGATAATATGGGAGCAGATTTAATTTTCTTAGTATGACTTGGGATTTCAGGCCTAATTTATATACCTACAGGGATTTTACTACTATGATGGTCAAATAAAAAGCCAATAAGAAACCGCTCTCCATTTCTAGTATCAATTATTCACTGAAGCAATTTTTTAGAGACCTGCTTATTTTTAGTTACCCTTTATTTGTATTTTCATGGAGATCATCATAGTTATAAGCTTGAAATTGCATTTCAAATTTCTCAAACCTTCCTGCACTGTTCATTCATAATTCCTTATATACTTAGGTGCTATCGGATATATTTTATTTTTCACTTAGATCAAGACTGAGATGAGAAAGACAGTAATTGGAGGCAACATTTATACAAAGCTTCTCAAGTATGACTATTCAAAATCTATTGCATTTGTATTGCCCCTGTAATTGCTTTTTCAATTTCTATTTTTATTATTCCAGATTTCCAAGGATATTTTCCAACTTCTTACTATAACCGTAGTGAATTTGCTGACTCTATCACAGAAATGGTATATTTATTTGTACTTTTCATAGAAGAATTAGCATTTGTTTTATGTGTATATATGCTGAGAACAGTTAATGACGATTATAAAATGACTAAAGAAATTGCAGTTGTTTGTTTATTGTGGACGATAAATGGAGTTATATCTACATTTCCTAGTAATATAGTATGAATGATTGAAGGGACCATTAGGAATAATTTAATAATGGTTGTAAGCTCGCTTTATCCAGTTTTAATCTCTATAAGAGGAGACTCTTTTGACGATGCAATTACATTAGAAGCTTTACAATCCCTCGATCTCGTTTTACAAAATCGGGTAACTCTTGACACTTTCGAAAAAGCCCTCAACAAAGAAATCCCAAAAATGACAAAAATCAAAGCTGCTTCAGAATATTTACAAATTTGGCTTAAATGTGAATACTACCAAAACTGCCCCTCTTTTGAATTAGAATGTGAAATAATGGCATCTAGCAAGATGTTGGACCATTTCAAAGCGAATAATATTAATGTTATTCAATTTGAAGCTTATAAAGTGCTTGCTTATCATCTTTTTCCATTATTCAAAAAAACTAAAGTGTACCAAAATTTATTGAAAAATGTAATTCATCAGCAAATTTATATAAATAGGATTTTACAGACATCATTTACATTAAAATCTGATCTTGAATACTCAATCACGAGCCAAAGCATTGACTTAATTACAAACTCGAATTCTCTCTATTTCCAGTCTCCATCTCTACTATCTCAAAATCAGTCAGGAATGTTTTAAAAATATACGTACAGCGAATTTATAAAATTAAAATTAAAATTTTAATTCATTTTCTTTTCTATTAATAAAACTTGATATTTTAAGGAAGAAAATGGGATGCTGCTCAGGTAGGGTATCTTTTATGTAGCTGCAAAAACCTATGAATGATCCTAGCTTAATGACTATTAAAGACGGCCAAGAAATTGTTGATAAAACTTATTTTTCAAATGCTTCTAGTAATTATATGAGTATCAAAAGTAATCATTACAGCAAACAATTCAATGTAGCTTCAATAGATAGCAAACATTTAAACCAAGAACTAGAGTATAATCTATATAGAGAGCTCAGTTTAGCATTATCAAATATGAATTTAGAAAAAATAGAAGAAATTTTCGAATCCAGCACAAGAATAACGATCGATGCCATTTTTCATATCTGAGCAGAGAACCCACAAACGATAGGAGTTCTAGCCATACATCAATTCGGAATTTTTGTCACAGAAAAAGGTTTAGCTCATGAGCCATTATTTATTGAATCAATGTTAAAAACGAGAATCGTTGATAAGCTACTTGAATGTGCCAAAAGTCAAGAAAGAGATAAATATGAAGCAGCTGTTCTAACTTTATGTTCATTACTGGAAAACAAAGCATTTTCTGAAATTTTAATTAAGAAAAATGCATTAAAAATATTTATCAAACATTTGAATGACTCAAAAGAAGGACTGAGAGGAACTGCTGCTTTATGCTGCAGAAACTTATACGTAGCTAAACCAAGTGTTCAGCAGGAATTTATTGATGGAAAAGGAACTGACCAGTTGGTGAAGCTTCTCAGCTCAGAAAATAGTATAACAGTTTTTGAAACAATTTTGAATCTTTTAGACCTAATTTTGGATGAAAAAGACAGAATTCAAATAAATATAAAAGAGAAATTACAAGATTTGCATATTATAGATGAGCTGGATCGGATAATAATGGTAAATTGTATACAGGAAACAAGTATTTATGACCAAGATACAATAAATGAAGCTGCTAAGTTTAAAATTTTATTTAATTAATATTTGTATTAAAATAATTGATAATTACATATCAGAAATTGAGCAAATTACTATAAATATGTATAAGCATCATAATTAATATAATTTTTAATTGATTAAATTCGCTAATCTATATTGCTCCTAGAGCTTTATAATCCACCATGGGCTGCGCTCTTGATATAAGCTGATCCACATTAAACCCAGACTGATAACTAATATTTTTCATTGTCGGAGAAAGGCTTCTTAATTCTCTTGGTGGACTTTTTGCTTTTAAATGCTTAATTTTTGGGGTTATTTTTTTGACCTCTTTTGTAGCTCTACCCAGCGCTGAGCGAGGTCTATAACTATTTGAAACAGACCTATAGTGCTTCTTATTCAAATAAATTTGGGTATAACTCAAATTAAGCTGTGCAGGAGACGCCGATCTATTCAGTCCACTAAAAGAAGTCTCTGAATAATTCACTCTTGGGCTGATTTGGGGAGTAAACGTGCACCCTTCAATTTCTCGTTCATCCTGTCTCTTTTTTTCGAGCTCAATTTTTTCTTTTTTATATTTCATCCAAAATTTCCCTCTTTCTAATACGTCCATATCAAGCAAATCTGGGGGTTCTTCATGCTCAAAGACCTTTGGCCTTGCTTTGACAGCTTGTCTAAGCTCTTCTAGTGATAATGCACTCACCTCGTGTGGCTTTTTAATAGGTTTTTGGGCATCGATTGAGCCTCTTGAGGTGGGAACTGTGGTGGCTCTTGCTGGGGAGCTTAAATTGTAAGAATGCTGAGATTTTACAAGAGATCTGGGAGAGGTGCTGTCTGTTGGGAACTGAAAAAATTTCGGGGCAAAAGTTTGCTTTGGGGAGGTTTCTTTTGAATTTATTGTTTTTTCAAGCTCTTTTAAAGAAATTTCAGTCTGCTTAGGGATACTTTTAGAAGTACTTATTGCTTCTGGGAAAGAATTTAAAGTTTTTGGTTCTGAGTCTATATTTAGATTCTTTTTTGAGAATCTAGAGCTCGATAAAACCTCTTTAATTCTTGCCAAGCCATTTTCTCTTTCAGATTTTTGTTCTTCATCATTTGCAAGCTTTGCGCTAATTTCAACAATTTTTCTTGATACACTATTAATTTGTGGAACTGGCCTCATATCTTTTAATTCCTCAGCTTGATACTTCAATTTCAATGCTGTCAACTTGGCTTGAGATTCATGATGCTTCCTCATCAGAATTTCTTCAATTTTATACTCAAGCTTCTGAGGTTTTGTTTTGGGCCTAATTTGTTGTGTATACAAAAGCACATCACTATTCGTCTTCCTTGCTGCTGAATCTGACATAAGTCTATCAAAAACATTGCTCCTAGAGTGATGTCCAGCTGGCGAAAAGGGAAACTGTGACGAATGATTTAGCTTGTCATAAATGTGAAAATCATTCATTTTGATTTATTACAAAAAAATATAAAAAATGTATTAATTAAAACTCTACGTCCAATCTAAACTCTTTTTCACTTTTATCAGCCATAACTCCTGTCTTCTGGTAGTCGCTGACTCTTTTCTCAAAGAAGTTGGTTTTTCCTTGCATGGAAATCATCTCCATCCACTCAAATGGATTGGCAGCTCTATATAACTTTTCGTATCCTAAGCTGACAAGCAGCCTGTCTGCTACAAATTCAAGGTACTGACTCATAAGTCTTGAATTCATCCCAATCAGTTCGACTGGTAGGGCATCAATGATGAACCCTTTTTCAATGTCAATAGCTTCACGAATGATATCATGCACAGTCTCCTGTGATAGCTTGTTAGCTATATAAGTATATAGCAAACAGCCAAAATCTGTATGAAGCCCTTCATCTCTGCTTATTAACTCATTAGAAAATGTAAGACCTGGCATCAATGACCTTTTCTTCAGCCAAAAGATAGCACAGAAGCTGCCTGAGAAAAAGATCCCTTCAACTGCTGCAAAAGCTAAAAGTCTCTGGGCAAAAGGAGCGTCACTTGAGGCCCATTTCAAAGCCCAGTCAGCTTTTCTTTTGATTGAAGGATAGTTTTCAATTGCGTTGAAGAGGACGTTCTTTTCAGTTTGGTCTTGTATGTAAGCGTCAATCAGCATGGAGTAGGTTTCGCTGTGGATGTTTTCCATTGCCATTTGGAATCCATAAAAGGCACGGGCTTCTGGGATTTGGATATCATTGAAAAATCTGTTAGCGAGATTTTCAAGGACAATCCCGTCAGAGGCAGCGAAGAAGGCCAGGACGTACTTAATGAAGTGTCTTTCGTTATCATTGAGCCTTTCCCAGTCTCTGAGGTCTTGGGATATGTCGAGCTCCTCTGCTGTCCAAAAGCTAGCGACATGCTTTTTGTACATTGTCCAGATGTCGTGGTAGTGGATTGGGAACATCACGAAACGCTGAGGGTTTTCAGTTAGGAGAGGCTCAGGCTTTGGCACAGAAATTTCTTGATCTATATCAGTCATATTATTATTTCGCGCCTTTTTGATTAAGATATCAATGTTTAATTGTGCGGGAAGATATGAAGCCATTATTAAATATAAAATTTGGTCCGAAAGTTGCGAGGTTCTTCAGGGAGGGGTAGGTTTTAATAATGCAACTTTGTATGGGTACTGTTTTGATAAATAAATAGTGCCTTACTTCTTTATCTAATAATATATGCTAATAAGAATATTTGTATAGAAAACTAATGCCAATCAAGCTCTTTAATGATTTTAGGAAAGAATTCGAGCTTATTCCTTTTTAATAATCAAAGTTAAACAAAAAATTGAAAAATTTTACAATTGTGCTAAAATTTTCAATCGAATTTCAAAGGCGTAAGAAGATCAGTATTATTCTATATGATTGCTAGAAATATGTGAAAGCGCCAAAAATTTTAATAAGACATTTACTTCTAAAAATTTTGTGAAAATTTATTTTTCAATAATGATATCAATAATTAAAAAAAATACTAAAACTATTTATAAGAGGCTGCAGCAACTTGATTTGCGTTTTCTCAGCAACAGCATGTGACCTTCTCTTATATTTTGCTGGTCAAGTGTTGTATTAAGAGGGAGGACTCTTCCATAGTAGACTAATTCCATTTCATTAGGCGGCAGAGTAGTGATTTTCAATGATATTAAGCAAATCACGTTCTCAATTGTATCGTTGTAGTTTGGATCAATGCTTATAGGCTCTATACCGATATCTCTTTCAGTCTCAATAGTGATTCTCATATTTTTATTCAACTATTTCGATATTTATGAATAAAATTAATCCCAAGACTATTTTGTAATACTAACTAATAGTATCCAAATATTAATTCGTAATTTTAATTATATTCTGCAACAATATCATTATCCAGAACTTACAAACTAGAGCTCATAATTAGGACTTTAAAGAAATCGCCATTTATAAACACGTCATGCGCACAGTATTCCTCCTTTTACCACTGCTAATCTCCCTCGTCTCAAGCAGTGTCATTGGCATAGACTTAGGCTCCGAATTTTTCAAAGTATTCCTTATATAGATTTCTTTAATTCGGCCAGGAAAAAAGCTTGTAATTGTTGAAAATGAGCACTCCAAGCGAGCTACCAACACAATGCTTGCATTTACAGAGCAAGGAAGAGTATTTGGAGAAAACGCTTACAAAGAGCAATCCAAAAAGCCTCAAAGTTCTATTGCATATTCCCATCTTCTGTTAGGAATTCCTTTTAATGATGAAGAATCCAAATCATATTTCCTCAAAAGTTTTCAGCCGATTGAGATAATCCAAGACGAAAACAGGACAAGTATCAGCTTTAAGCTTGCAGACCAAGAATTATCAAATGAAGAAGCAATGACAATGATTCTAGAATTCGCAAGAAAAATGTCTGAAAAGTTTAGCGAAGGAAGCATTAAAGATTGTGCTATTACTATCCCAAGCTATTGGACTCGAGCTCAAAGGCTTTATTTAATATACGCCGCCCAAGCAGCAGGACTAAATGTACTAAGCTTAATCCACGAAAATACAGCCGCCGCATTTTACTACGCAATAGATAGGCTTGACAACGAAACTCAGCACCATGCTTTATTTTACAACCTCGGCTCCTCATCTTTACAAGTTACAATTGCAAAATACTTCTACACAAACCAGACTGCCTCAAAAAAGCCTAAACAAATAGAAACAGTAGAAATCTTATCCCATGCCTCTGACAAATACCTTGGCGGGAGTCTTTTTGACTCAATACTAGCTGACTATTTAGCTGGGGAATTTGAAAAGCACTCAGTTCTAAAAGTAAAAGATTCCAAAAAAGCCATGATGAAGCTTTTCCAGCAGTCCCAAAGCGTAAAAAAAGTATTAAGTGCCAGCAAGTCATCGCCTGTGATTATCAATAATTTAATCGCTGGGGTCGATTTTAAGACCACTATTGCTAGAGAAACCTTCGAAGGTCTTATTGAGCCTTATATGCAGAGGCTTATAGCCCCTGTTGCTAAAGCTTTAGAAATTGCTGGGCTTTCTATAGAAGAAATTGACAGTTTTGAGCTTATTGGAGGGGTTACTAGAGTACCAAAAGTCCAAGAAATTTTGAAAGAAAAATTGCAGGTAAACCTTGGGGCTCATCTAAATGGAGATGAAGCTATGGCTCATGGGGCTGCCATTTTTGCTGCTAATATTAGTGCTGTTATACAGGTAAGACCTCTGTGGTTGACTGATATTAATATGTACAATGTGTGGGCGAAATTTTATTCAACTTATGATATGGACTTTTATAAAGAGTCAGTCATTTTTAAGGAAGGGGCCAAGCTGAATACTGTGAAAAAAGTAGGGTTTAACCATAGCCATGATGTCAGGGTTGAAATTTTCATTGATTATGGAAATGGGTATAACCAGGTACTGACTTATTATGTGTCTGGGGTTGATGAAGTAGCCAAAAAAACTAGCGATGAGCCTTATATTATGTTTGTGTTTAATCTGGATTATAGTGGGCTGCCTTATTTGAAGAGAGTTCAGGCACAGTATGAAGAAGAAGTTGTGGTAGAAGAGAAACCAGCTAAGAAAGATAAGAAAAAAGAAGCGAAAGTCAAGGAAAATGAAGAAAAAGAAGAAAAAAATGAAGAGGCAAATGAAAATAATAGTGAAGAGAAAACAAAAGAGGAGAGTGAAGAACAGAGAGATTTTGAAGAAAATTCTTATGAAAATACTGAAGAAAATAAAGACCCCGAAGAATCAAGTGAAAACAAAGAAGTAGACTCTAACGAAGAGGAAGCCTCTCAAGCAGAAGAATCCACAGACTCCAAGCCTAAAAAAACCAAAATTGAAACCCGCAAAGTCAAACTTGACTCCAAAGAAGTCGAAAACGAGATTCCAACTCCTCTCACCCAAGCTCAAATTCGAGAGTTAAAAAGCAAGCTTGACTCCTTTAAAACCAAAGAAGAAGAAGCCAAAAAGCTCGCAGAAGTCAAAAATGACCTTGAATCCTACATTTACTATCTCCAAGACAAAATTGAAGAAGAATATTTCACAAAAGTAACCACAGACGACGAAAGAGAAGCCTACTCCAAGCTAATTTCAGAAACTAAAGAATATCTAGAAAGCGATTCCTACGCTGAAGCCAAAGCCATCGAAATAAAATCGAAAAAACGAATTATTGAAAAAAACATTTCTGACGCCTTAGAAAGAGAAAAAGAAGCAGAAATCAGGAACCAAATGGTCGAAGACGCATTCGAGCAGCTCGGCAAATTTTATGAAAAAATACTAAGCATTAATACCACAAAACCATGGATCGCTCAAGAAGATATAGAAGTCGGAATTAAAAGGTATACAGAAGCTAAAGAATGGCTAGAAGAAAAGGTTAAAGAGCAAAATGCCCTGCAACCTTGGGAGCCACTTGCGTTTAAGACTTCAGATATAGAAAGTAAGTTGAATTTGGTAGTAAAACAGATTGAGAAGCTGAAAAGAATGGTAAAGCCAAAACCAAAGGATATGCCAGATTTCGCGAATTTTAAAGATTTTGATTGGAAGAAGTTTAAGGAAGAAAGAGATAAAGCTAATAAGACTGAAGAGGGAAACAAGACGGAAGGAGAAAGCAAGGCTGAAGAAGAAACAAAAACACAAAAAGAAGAAAATACAGAAGAGGTTAAGCTAGAGCTAGGAGATAATCAAGAAGAGCCAAGGAAAACTGATCTTTAAGATAGAATAACCTCTCATATTAGTTATAAATTTTGCTTAAAATAATGAAAATAAAGAGAAGGATCAGTTGTGATATTAAGGGTGATGGATTAAGTTTTTGATTTAATTAATTTAATTTTTAATTGAATTATTTTGGATTTGTGAGGCTAAATATGACTATATGAAAATGGCTGGCATTATAGCTTCTCATTTTATTTAATTCATTAATATGGTAATAGAGAAGCGAAAAGGCAGCAAGAAGCAAGCAGTAACCAGAAAGAAATTAAAAGTAGAAAACCAAGAAAATAGCTTACCGGAAGTAGATAAAACTAGAAAAGAAGTTAACAAATATTATTCTAAGATAATATCCAAAGACACAACAAATAAGCCAAAAGTCATTGAAAAAGCCCTAAAGCTAATTGGGACTGACCTTTATTCGGCATCAAGAAAGCATGACTTATGCCGTGTTATCCAAGCTTGCCTAAAGCATGGCAACGACCAGCAAAAAGCACATATTCTTGAATGCCTGACTGAAGATTATGGAAAGCTTGCGGCAGGAAAGTATTCTTTTTTCCTTGCAAAAAAACTTTTAAAAATCGGCAACAAAGAAGAGCTGATGGAAAAAGTTTTACCTCAAGCTAAAACCATGCTTGCAAGCCCAAATGGTATCAAGTTCCTTGATTTACTTTATAGTGATGGCAACTACAAAAATAAATTAATGAAATCGATTTATGCTCCAGAAACAGAAGAACAAACTGGCCATTTAGCAGAAATAATCAAAAATCATCCAGAAATTGAGAATGATCTAAAGTCATCTTTACACAAAACAGTCCACCACGCCTTAAACAAAGGACTAATTGAGTACTCAATTGTCCAGCATGTGGTTTGTGAATATACTCAAATAATTGAAAAAGACCAAAAATTAGAAATCTTAGGGCAGCTTTGGGATCATTTAGCATCTTTAATGAACTCAAAGCAAGGAGTCAGGCTTGCAATTGAAGCTCTTGCTTCTTCAGATATCAAGCAAAGGAAAAAAATAGTAAAACTCGCCCAGCCACTGATACATTTAATATCAGATGATGAATCAAATGCATACTTATTTTTTATCAAGCTTTTCGAAGTAATTGACGACACTAAAAGGATTAATAAAATCCTCTCTTCTTCAATAATACAAAATATGAAAGAAATAATCAAATCAAAGAACGGCGTAAAAGTATTACTCTATATAATCCCAGCGAACCTAGATTTATTTATTTTAAGCCAAAGTGAAATTGATTTTCTTAAGGATGATTTGAATACACTAAGCAAAAAAGATTTAAATCAAAAGAAAAAAGAAATTTTTGTTAACATTTCACAGCCAATTATGGATGAAATTACAGAAAACTTAGAAACTATGATAAAAAACCCAAGGCTTTCAAATTTAGTAGTTGCTGTAGCTATTATTTTGTCACAAAATTTAATAAAAGCTCCAAAGCTAACAAGCGCGATATGCAAGTTTGTGATAAACTGGGATATAATGGACGACAACATTAGTCATAGAGCATTGAAAAAAATCATTGTCCTAGAAAATAAGAACGGAAATAAAAAATTCGCAGGAAGAATGCTGAAAAATTTGAAAGAAAGAGAAGATTATGTTGAAAAATTAATCAAAAGTAGAGGGGTTTGGGTATTTGAAAGTCTAGCTACTTCAAATATCAAAGAAGAAGCAAAAGAATTTTTCAGAAAATATCAAGAGAAGCTTGACACGTCTCATACAGGAGAAAAGGCTTTACTTGAAGCTTTAACACAATCTAATTAAGATACTCATTAATTAAGATCAAAAAGACTAATTAAGGAAGTTAATTTTATGATTTTTGGATAAAAAATTTTGAGGAGATTTGATCAACTATAACGCTTTCTTTTTTTTATTTTATAAACCGATATAAAAGCCATTTATAAAATTTTAATAATTAATTTCAAAAAAGTTGAGTCATCAAATTATCTCAAAACAGCGAAGCTATAAAATTAAAAATGCTTCCATAAAAACTCAAAAAATGGTCCGGAAAGAAAATTTCCATTCTTCCTCATACGTCTCTTATAATCATGATCTTTTAATATTAAGCCATAATTTTATAGAGATCGGTAAAATTTTGACTTGTTGCTTGAATTATTTGTATATAATTCAAAATGTCTTCAAATCGTAATGAGTTATTAATATTCAATAAAAAGTTATGAGGAATTCAGACAGTTTATCAAGAGCTGATTTAGCTAGAAGATCCTGAAGACTGATGTCAAAAAACAACAAAGTCCTACCATTTTACCTCAGCTCAGACTCCTCTTTTAGAAGCTCGAAAAATAACGCCAATCCTGAAAAGCTGTGCAAGATCTGTTTCGACTCCGAGACTGAGACCCATGCTTTAATTTCCCCTTGTCAGTGCTCAGGGTCAATTAAATATATCCACCAAGAATGCCTCAAGGCTTGACTTTTATCAAAAAATGAAGACTTGTCTACTGTGACCTGTGAGCTTTGTAAAACGCCATATCTAATGACTTATGATATTTCCAATAAATGCAAACCTCAAAAAAATTTATGTGACTCATCCAGAACAGTCTACACAATTATATTATTCGTTCTCTTTGTACTAGTTCTTCTCACTATGCTTCTTATAAGCCAAAACATCCTTATTTTTAACGGAAAATGAGGAGATGTTTATAAAAATTGTATATATGTAGTTTGTACATTTTTTGATACAATTATTTTTCTCACAATATTAAAGGTCCAGAAGGAGTCATGCTTTGAAAGCACCCTTACCAACTGGAAAATCTTGGATTATCCATTAGATCAGGTGGAAAATAAATACTTAAAAGCAGACAATACAAATATGGAATCAATTAATAGCTCGTTTTACAAGATCCCAGAAGATATTATTATATCAGGGAAAAGAGTAAAAGCTCCTTCAATATCTCCTAGATTAATTCCAATTATTCAAGGAGGAAAGCTAACAGGATACAGCCATGCTTTAAGCAAGTCTGATTGCTTTCAACTTGAAAAAATTAAAGAAATGGCGCTTCATTCGGAGCCTTCATCAGTAATAAATTTAAAATCATGCCCTGATGAAAAGCGGAATTCTTGCAATGAGTCAGCCATGCAGAATTCAGTTGAAAAAACTTTTATTTCATAGGTATATAATATTTCATAAAAATATTTTAAATATATATTTTAAGCAAGATTTTTGTATATATTTAAAAAAGTGTTGTGCTTAATTGAATTAGGATTGATTATGAGATCTGCGATAAGCACAGAAGAATTTTAGCTGAAAATTTGAATAATATTAATTTTTGCATAATATCGTTGAAATTATAAGAAATTTTTATTTTAAAATTTTAATGATTTAGAGTATATCATTGAAATCTTGATCATTGGTAATCGGATAAAATCCTTATCATAGATCAAGCATAATTATAAATTATATGTTTATGATTTTAATTAATAGCATAATAAAATGCTTAATATGTATAAATAAAACGTTAATAATTACACTAAATAATTACAAGAAAATAATAATCAATTATGAGTGTTCCTATAACCGAAGGTAGCTACTCCATACTCTGGGATAGAGAACGTTCTTTCAAGCTCCATAAAAAACGCCTTGACGAAATCAAAAATAAAAACTCCCACCGAGCAAACCAAGGAAATTACGATCTGAAACAGCATTCCCGATTAAAAGAAAAGGCAAGAGCTTTTCTAGAGCAAGAAAAGAACGATGAAATTGCCAAACAAAACCTTAGAATCCTTGAAAAACTTAATGCAATTAAACTTGGCAAAAGCAATGTAAAATCTATACAGAAACTTTCTTTAAGCTCCAAAGATCTCACTGATTTTAAAAGCTTAAACTCCACAAGGCGAAAAAAAGAAGTTGAGCGAATTTCTTATGAAAATGAAATGCTGGTAAAAAGACTTTCTGAAAAACCTTCAAATGTTTCTTACCAAAGATTTGAAGATGATTATGAAAGATCAGTTAAATATAAAAATACGATTTCTAAAACAAAACTGCATGAAAAATTAAAAAAAATCGCAAAATTCGAAGGAAGGTATAACCATTTGCCTCCACTTGAAGAAGAAAATAATGAGACTAAAAACCATGAAATTAAGTCTGGGTCTCCATCAGCTTTGCCAAAAGATAGAGTAAAAAAGAAAACTTTGTCAATGACTGAAAGAATTCCAGGTAAAAGAGCTGATAAAGAAAATAAATCGGTAATACGAAGCAATTTACAGTCAACAAGTCAAAGAGACAAAGAGATTACTAAGGAGGAGAGTAAAAAGGTAACTGAGGAAAATAAAAATAGTGGAGCACAAAGTTCTGGATCTATTGAAAATTTCAAGAAATCAAAAGCACCTGAATCCTTTTCAAAAAGTCCTAATATTGATAGCCAGACAAATTTAGAAAATAAAAGAAAAACTCCAATTGATAGTGAAGCCTCAATTCTCAGCAAGGAAAGCTCTAAAGATAAAATTGATAATTTAAGGAAAAAATTAGAAGAGAAGAAATCTAGCTATAGTCAATTACAAAAAGAAGAAAATGCACCAAAGGAAAATGAAATAGCGAGTTTTAATGAGACAGAAAAAGAAATAGAAAAGCCGTATACTCCTTATCAAGAAGAAGGGGAGGAAATAGATGAAGACATTGAAAATTAATAATTTTAAACGAATTCCATATAATCTCATCATTTTAATGAGAATTGTCAAAATTTATAAATTATTTGCTTATAAAGAATGCCTTTATTTTTAAATAAAATTGTTCTGTTAGATTAAGAGCTGTTCTACCGTATCCTTTGCCTCATCAATGCTTGGCTTCAACGGAGAACCTTTGTTAATGGTAATCGCGCAAGAAATGACAGGCCTAGAAACCCCACAGGCTCTGCCCAAAGCAGCTTTGCTTTTAATGAACACATAAGGGACGTTTTTATCCTCAGCTAGCAGTGGAAGGTGCAAAATGATTTCCAAAGGCTCAGTGTCAGCTGTAAGAATGATTAATTCAGCCTGTCCTCGGTTAAGAGACTTTGTGGTTTCATTCGCACCTTTCTTTAGCTGTGAGTAGTTTTGTGCTTGCTGCACAAGCTCTAATAAAGTATTAGTAAGCTTTGCATCAGCGAGAGGATAAGCTCTGGATTTTGGATCAGCCATTTTATTAACATTTTGCCTTGGTATTAAAGTCCTGTTTCCCAAGAGTCATCCTATTTATAAAATTATAATAAAAAGTATTTCTATTTATATTTAACAGTATAATAGTATTTCTAGATTATACCATGCAATTAATTATAAGTGTCTTCACCTTTCATGATTTTTCCAATACGTTTTCAATTTAAAATGTCGGCCTAACAACATTTATTTATGAAGCCAATTCAACAATACAAAAACATATAATAATATTAAAACAATTTAAATGCACAATAATATAATCTATGTCCAAAAGTCTAAAGCCGAACTCAGAAAAAGCCCAAGAAGAAAATATTCGAATATCACCTATGATAATTCCAAAGGTGATCCGAGTCGTTAATTGCTATTCCTCTCTTATGGAATCAAGCGTATCCCCTCCACCGTTTAGTCTTGACTCAGATCATGAAATTTTGAAACCAAAGAAAAGCTATAAGAAGAAAATTCGTGTTGCCAAAGACTCAGTGGAAGATGCGTATTTAAATAGCGCGCTTGATTTTTTAACCAGCATAGAAACTGCCATTACTCCTGAAAATCAGTCTTCAGATGGTAGTGCTTCAGATTATTCTGATCATGGAGAAAATTCAACCATTCTGAGCAGTGCAAAGGAGAAACAAAAATCATTTAAGCATTGTCTAAGTCCTCTGGATATGTCTAGATGACCTCAGATTGACTTGAGTGACGCCCCCACAACAATTAAGAATTCTCCTTTAAAAGACAGTTTAAATCAAGAATTCAGAGAAAAATATCCCTTTTTAGACAGTAGATTAACTCTTTGTAAAATTGTAAGTGTGAGGGAAAACATCATTTTTTGGCTCTGCAAAAATTTTGATATTGAGGTCTGCACGATTTCAATAGCTTGAACACTTTTCCAAAGACTGCTTAGCATGAACGTAGTATCATTTCACTATATTAAACTCTATGGAGGGATTTGTGTATTATTAGCTTACAAATTTAATGAAGAAACTCATCTAGATATTGCGAAAGAACAGTTGAGACTAATAATCAAGGCTGTTTGTAATATAGAAAAGAACGAGAATTTACAGACAAGAGAGATCGCTAAATGGGAATTTAAGGTATACTCACTATTAAGCTTCTCTCTTTTGCTTGATTTAGATGAATATGAAAGCAGCTTTAATTATATTCTTGGCAGATTGCATGTGACTGCTGAAGAATACTTAGCTCAGTCTCCTAAACTCCACCCCAGAAGTCCTATTATTTAGATAAATTCTAGTTAATTTAATTCTTACTGGGTATGTTTTTTATACTGCACCACTTCAACTAGAATTCTATGCAAAATGGCTTTGGCGTCATTTTCATCCCCATACCCGAACTTAAGTCTTTCAATCTGTTGGGTAATTCCAAGTAAGTCTCCACATTCTCTGATATAATATTCAATATCCCTATCAGAGTACTTATTGGTCAGCTGTGCCAACTTCACAACTTCGCTAGCAAATTCTTCATCAAGGTCAAACATATCAAGTGCAGGCGGATTTGGCTCTTTTAGATTAGGAGGGAATACAGCTGGCATTAAGCTTGGCAATGGCGCTTCAAACTGTGGAGGAATTAGCGTAAGCTGCTCATGCTTAACCCCCATTGTTTCATAGAGTTTTCCTGCCTCAGGGATAATATCAGTGTCAAATTTAAACAAAGACTCATCAAAAAGTTGCCTAAAATTAGCTGAAATATTTTCACTAGTCTGTAAACACGATTTCAGAGATTCTGAAAGGGAAGCTATGTCAGGGATGACAGCTAAGTCTTGCAAATCATTATCCTCTTCAAGACCTAAGTCTAAATCGATGTCTCCTCCTAATAGTCACTTTGTGAGGATTTCCATCAGTTTAAAATTTTCTTCTTTTTCAAGGTAACTGTCAGAGAACATGCTATATGATCCAACGACCATAAGTCTCCCTTTTCTGGTCTTTGGTGTGTATATTCCTGCTATAGGCCTATTTAAAGGGTATGATATCGGCCCACTCGATAAAATCGGGATAGCTGGCTTTTGGACATTTAAAGAAGCTCCATACGGGTATAAAAAAGTTAGTCCTCCATGGTCATCTGTCAGCTCCACCCCTTCATTTTTCAGCATATGTGCCACAAAATTCTGCGCAATAAGGCTGCCAGCTTTAGCTTTTTGTTTCCCTTTTGCAAAATTAGAGATTTCTCGGTTAATAATCCCATTAGAAATTGAGTCTTCTTTAGGGTGGAAGTATTTTCTATTGAAGACAGTCCTGATAACTGAGTCATTGTTTACAGAAATCCCATAGTCTTCTAATAAATAGTTCAGATTGGTCCCAAGCTTGGATTCGCCGCCTTCATGGTAAAAAATAAGGACATTTCCTCCACCTTGTATATAAGTTTTTACAGCTTCTACTTCTTGGTGGCTAAACATCTCACGGGGTGCCGCCAGAATAACAAGGGATGCTTCTGCGAGCGTTTCGATTGAAATTTCTGATTGATTTGTGGAGACTCGGTATTTTTGGCGGAAGTAGGTCGCGAGTTTTCTAAAGGTTGAGTCAGGGAGACCGAGCTCTTTTTTGCAGGTGTTGAAAATTATGAGGCCACTTTGGGAGTTTTCTTTGTTAGCCATGAGAAATATTTAAATTAAGTATGAAAAGAAAATTTTAAATGCAGGATCAGGCGTAAGGTTGCATTTTTGGCTTGATAAAGGAGAGATTTGAATAAGATATCTTTATATGCTAATATATCTTTTTAATTTATAGATTAATATATAAGACTAAATGTAAGGATTTCTACTTAATTACATAAAAATCATAATAGTATCCATTCGCAGTTATAATACAAACCAATTCTGCACATCAAAATCCTATTAATATTGGCTGCTAAGCATGCTATCGGTGAAATCTAAAGTTGAGTTATCAATTTCTCTGCTTTCTCTATGAATAAATAAAGGCTTAAATTCTTTTATTTTATACTTTCTATAAGATCCAGGTGTAATTGACGTTGATCTTTTTACACGCCCAAGCCCAGTATATAATTTTGGCTTTATCGTTAAACTTGTTCCAATTTCTGGTGTTAAAACTAAAATTTCTTTTTGAGCACGAGACCTTGATACTGTTCTGGGTCGATTTTTTTGCTTTAAGAAGCCCGGTGTTGAGATCATTCTTAATTTTTCATTAAATCGGTGCCGGGCATTAGATAAGTCTATACCCAGATCTTGGTTTTGAAAGCTGTTTTTAAAATTGATGAGTTTTGGAGGTAAACGTTGATTTAATGTACTTGATACTGTAGGCATAAATGGTGTTGCGTAAAAAGAAGATCTTGTTTTTCTATGAGAAAGTAGGTCATGTTCCATTGGGAAATATAATGAGGATAGGAATTAATTAATAGAAAAATTATATTATAATCTTCATTAGACAACAAGATTGGCCAAAAACAGTCTCTTTTTCGGGCATGTCAAAGTCTTTTGTGCTACTTTTCTTGACTGAGTACTATAGTTAGGAATTTCAACGAAATTATCACTTCCTGCTGGTAGCAGCTGAAATTTTGTAAAATTAACCACAGCTCTAATACTCATTGTAATCGGTATATCAAGTTTAATAGGAAAAGAGTCAACTGGCACTATATTCGCCAGATTATCACTTGACAAAAATTTATAGAGCTTCATCATTGTTGAGCTTGAAGTGCTTAATAATTTTAATATTGGTAAAAATTTGCTTAAGGTAAAAGGAAACTCCTGGCTGATCCACATATGGGCTTTTGAATTTTTCACAAGATTTTTATTAATGTCACATTTTGTTTCAGTTTGAGGCAGTTGGTGCTCAAAATTGCTGGACTCAGAAAAATCTGTGCCTAATATTTCAAAGTATCGGTTTTCTGATAATGGGACTTGTTCGACTCCTTTTTTCTTATACTTAAATAGTGCTTTAAAATCAACTCTGAACTTCTGGGAGTTTCATTGGCTTATTTTAGTTTTAACCGGCTTTCCTCTTCAAGATAAGCATGGCTCTACTGTATATGAAATAAAAGATAAATCTCCTTGCATAGGCTCAGATTTCAAAATATCTCCAATCACAGCTAACTTTTCTTCAGGGTCGATATCTTCAAGAGGATTAACAAGAGTTTTCTTTGAGTGGTTTGCAACGATTAAATCAGTCACTGCATTTCTTTTATCCCCTAGAGGGTTATTTTTAAAGAAAAATGACATGTTTCTTCTTTTAGATTTTAATTTTTTTCATCCTACAAGAGTGGTGTCGAGCCGAAAGGATTTTCCGACTTTTCAGAGTTTGCAAGTGTCATTGGGAGTGAAATGGCCTATAAGTGGTATGACCTTGCTGTCGAATTCTCACTTGATTTCTAAATAGAAATCAGGGAGATTTTCTAATGCTTCGAGAGCTAAATGCCGATTCATTTCTCATTTTTTCATTTTTTCTTCGTGGAAGTAGTCGAATAAAATTCCAACGATTTCGCTGTTTTTCTGGGCAACTGCTTCATCCATAACACTTCAACCATTATGATCTTTTATATGAGGATCAGCACCGCTTCTAAGAAGTAGGCGGATGATATCAATAAAATCCCTCTTCGATTGAGCAAGCTTTATTGCTAGCATTAGAGGGGTATTTTCATGATGGTCCTGGAAGTTAATTATTTCTGGCAGATTCAAAGGTTTGCAATTAATCAACTCTCTAAGCATCTTCAACTCGCATCGATATATCATTGCATGAATATAATAGGGATGTGATGCAACAAGTGAATTTAGCTTAGAATTTAGCCTCTTGCGATGCTTTTTGAATATTTTATGATGCTTTAATTTTGGAAAAGAGAGCACTGAGACATCTGTGATAGCATGGTCTACAACTTCTGAATCAGGGACTTCTAAGTCGCTATCTGAAATAGAAGTAAGATTATTGCTTTCAATTTCATTTTGTAATAACTTTTCGCTATTTGCCTGCGTTCGAGAACTTGGTACATTGCTCGAATCCCAATCTTCATAAATCAAGCTCATTCTCCTTTTTCTTATATTTAAACTCGGTATATAATTATTTGAATTTTAAATTCAGATGAAATCAGTCAATAAATTTGAAGACAAACTATAAAAAGACATTTATTTTATACATCGATACAAATAAGTTTTAAAGTAATCTGTTATCATTTATTTTAATATGATTTATATCAGCTAGAATATAGATAGCAAACACTATAAATAAATATTAGAAAATAATCTTAATTAAATTCTTATTTCTGATCTTGGAAATGATGAGGCTCAGCTCCAGTTGGAGGATAATAAGTTGCTACCCCAAGTCCATACTGCTGTGACTGCAAATTCTTTTGTCTGACAGGATTTGAGTTCTTCCATTCTTGAAAATTCGGTATTGGCCTGCCTTGGTATTGAAAATCATGTATAAAATGGCAGTTATCCCCTCTTTCACATCCTTCACTTGAATGATATTTTTTGCATGGCACCGTCCTGTAATTTTGTGGTTTTTTAGTGATAGGATTAAATAGAACTCTTTTTTGCGAAGAGAACAAGTTATATGGGTCTGCAGGACTCATTCCTGGCATTGGCTGATTAAAAACTTGTTGAGGAGGAATCGGCTGCATTTGTGGGATTATTGGCTGCATAGGAATAATTGTAGGCTGCCCAGGCATCGGTGCCATCATAGGTCTTCCAGGCATTGGAATCTGTGGCTGAGGCATCATAAGTGGTGACTGAGGAATTAAAGGCTGTGATTGAGGCATCATGGGCTGTGGCTGCTGAGGGATCATAGGAGGATGCATCATATGTGTAGAAATATTTGGCATTGAGTTTGGAGGTGCTGGAGGCATCGGAGGTAGCAAAGGGATATTAAACAAAGATGCTCCAGGATATGAAGGAACTGGCTGTGCAGGTGGAGGCTGTGCATATGGATTAAAATATTCATTCCCTCCTATTTGTGTAGTTAGATCAATTATTGCAGGAGGGTAACTACCAGGCTATTTAGTTTTTACTTTGAATAAAGGTATAATTTGTATATCATTATTGTAAAACGCATTATTGTTTTGCTGAGGAGGGTCTCTAGGAACCACTGGGATATCGGTGTCCTTCTGATAAATAACTCTTAGCATGGCTTTCTCACGGTTCATCTGCTCGCTGGCTTCTCCACTTTCTGTCTTAGCATGTTGTGAATTATTAATTTTGATTCCTGCATATTTAATACTGAAAAGACTGGTATAATTTATTCTAGGCGCCATATTCGCTAGCGTTATTTTCAGCTGGCTTGACCGTTCTTTTTCCTGAATTTCTTTTACTTTTCGGTTCAGCTCGCGTTCCATTTGGGTTTCTCGTCGTCTGAAGTCTTCGACGTTCAGAGTTCGCGTGTCTTCTAGCTCGCTTGGGCGGTCTTGAGGTCGAAGTGATGCACATTTTGCAGAGGGTTCGTCGTTCTTATAGAAGTACTTGACACTCTCCAAACGTTCTTCATCGACCCATCTATTACAATTAGTCTTAGTCCATTTAAAGTATTAACATACCTCACTTTTTTCTTAATAGGAGTATTGTCGTCGATAATGTCCATTAAAGGTTGCGCCACATATTGTGGAGGAGATTCAATAGGTTTTTCTTGAGGAGGACTCGCTGGGATATAGACCTCCTCAATGTTTTCAGAAGTTTCTATTTTTTCTTCTATTTTTTGTCTGTGTTATACTTACTTCTTCGGCAATGGGATTTTGGTTTCTTTGCTTTTTGGCTTTGAAGGTCGCTTGGGCTCTTCAGGGGCTATCACATTTTTTTTCCATTTAGATACAATAGTTCCTGCCTTGGCCTGGATGCTTGCATCAGGGTGTTTGTGTAGGCTATTCACAATTTTTCCGATTTCTGTTTTGTCAAGGATTTCTAAAGTGATATTCAGCTTGTTCAGGCACGATAATGAGCTATGAATCACTTGTTTGTCCTCCTGCTCCAAACTGTGTTTGTGTTCTTTTAGTCAGTTCCCTAATATTTCGATTCCACCCAACTGAATAAACCTGGTCAGGGTGGCCTTGTCGTTCTGAGGTGTTTTTAGCAAAACTTGGAGAAGAAACTCTTTACCTTCGGTGTTTATTGTTTCTTTCATCAAATCTACCAGTCTGCCGACCCATCTGGTTTCTCCGAGTCCTCCACTTGGTGATAGCATGTCTCTGAGCTGACTTTCAAGCTGAACAACTGCAGCAGATCGCTTCATATCCACTATTTTTATTACCATTTATCGCCCGCGATTTATGTCAATTATAATCACATCAGAAGAAAAATTCAATGTGACTAAATATAAAAAATTTAAACATAAAAGCATAATTTATTTGCATCATTTCTTCTTATGCAATAAAAATAGACACTAATGGCAAGATTCCATTAAGTAGCGCCTTCTAAGTTTACTTATTAGGTTTTATTAAGATATGCATTTACAAGGACTGACAGAGAAAAATTAGTAATTATTTTGAAAATAATTTATAAACATCTGTGTCTTTGTAATTAATTCTAAAAAATTCCAGTCACCTTTAGGAAAAACTGCCTTTAAAGACTCTAGTTGCTCTTTTGGGTCTAATGAATCTAAGGAGTTGTTTATGATTTCGCTTCAAAATAGATTAAATGATTGATAAATTTCAAGAGATGCTTGCTTTTGTGCTTCTTTTGGGTTGAATATATATTTGTTATTTTCAAAACACTTGTATGTATCTTTAATAGTATTTCTCAGTTCAAAAGCTTGAGGCTCAATTACATCATGCACTACTGTGCGTCCTCCTTGGACTCTTTGGTTTATTTTTGGCTCGTCAAGTAAGACAAAAATAGTGTTTACAAGATCATGACGAATTCTTCAGCTGATATTTTGGACCCCAGTTATTATAGGAACTGGTGAATCAAGAAGCTCTATTAAAGAATCAGGAAGAATTGGAATAGTAACATTGGACCATTTCAAAGGTCTAAGCATCGCTAATGCCCCAAGCACACAAGATGTGACTAACCCCAGATTTTCAGAAACAAAAACAATTGATTTTTCCTGTGATAATGCAAAAATCAACCATAAAAAGTCTTGCAAAGTAAGCGAAGAAAATAAAGGAATGCACAGTCATGGAACATCAATAGTGCTAAGATCTCCACAACAGTAACAAATTTCAATTAATCTTCCTATCTGAATAGAAATTTCTTTACCCGGATGAATTTCATCACATTCCCAATAGTATCTTAACAATTCCACTTCATTTTCACATATTAAAGGTAAACTTTCTATAGGATTTTCTGATCTGCTCATTCCTTTTAATTTTAATAGAGAAAATAAAATTTCAAAATGAAGCTCAAAAATAGGAATATAGCTTGCAATACAATAGCATTTTGGCACAAGCCAGCCTAATTCGTTATTGTCTCCCATTTCAATATCATCTACTTGAACACAAAGTATATATAAAGCGTCTTTAGAATAATTCGGAATTCCTCTCCATACGTCAATTTCTTCATATTCTTCAGACCGTAATGTAAAAATATAACAATTTGGCCTTCTATTTGAGGCTTGACTGAATAAAATCGAAGCATATTCAGATGATTTTGCAAAGGTCAGCTGTGTCATTTCAATCTGTGAAGGAAAACAGAAATCAGGGATTACGTGTCTTATAGCTTCAGATATAGAAGAACTCTCTTCAGGATACTCAAATAAAATAGAAGGTTTTACATTAGGATTGCCCAGATTGGATTTTGTGACACCGACGAGAAAGAAAGCTTCATAGATGCCGGGGTCTGAATAAGCATCAGCTATACCTTCATCTGCATTTGCAGGGGAGGGCTTATCAGACATTTTGTGAATTGGAGTTAAGCCTGAAGGACTTGAGATGGGCTCATTTTGGTCTTCTCCTCTGAGAGTTGAAAAGAGAGAATTGATGTTTGGCCGGCGTGTGAAAATGGTTTTGGCGAAGTCATTTATTGCTTGGGATGATAGCTCAGGAGGGGCATGCTCTTGAGAATTCCTTAGCATTTTCTTTAATTTTTTCGTTTCTCTACGTAGTGTTTTGATTTGTTCAGCATCTTGCAGCCTTCCTTGCAGTGACTGCTCGTAGTTTTGTTTTAACAGATTGTGTTCATTTTCCAGCTGATGATAATCCCTCGAAAGCTTTCTATATTTATTTTTCCAATATTCTTTACGATCTCCCTCCATCTTGATAAAATTATAATTTTTTCTTCAAACTCTTAAAACGTTTTGTTTCGATTTAAAGTCTGATCAAAACTAGTCTTTAAAATTAAAAAAGGTTTTGAAATTAATTATTCGCAAATTCAAAATGAAGCTAATAGAAAAACATTGGCTAAAATGGTGATTTTATATATTAGAATTAATTTTTGTATTGGCAATGCTAGATTCTCGTCTTAAAAGGCTAAGGACAACTTTCCAATTAAAATGTGACACTTCAAAATTGACTTTGGATTCCACGATAAAAGGAACCCCACGAACCGCATCTGAAATCTTTCCAGATCTCACACCAGCTACATCGTCATTTATACCAGAAACCCCTAAAACCGCAAAGCAAGAAGGCCACGAGTTCATGAAAAGGAAAATGTTCAAAAGAAAAACAATTGAGCCTGATGCCTTTGGTGATAGCCACATGCAAAGTTTGAAACGCAAGCTGACTGTGCTAGAAGAATTTGGATTACCTAATGACGTAGTTGTCAAGCCAGGTCTAAAAAAATTTGATTCAGAATCCTCAAATGGCCTATCACGAAGATCAATCACTATGGCCGATTTCTGGGGAAATAAAGTTGCACAAAGCCTTCTATCGTCTCCGAAACTCAGACAAGCAGCCAATACCCTCAAGCATAAATATCTAATACAGAATCGAGCCACAGAGCACTCTTTACTTTACCCAAACCATCCCCGTAAAATGGACATCAGCACAGTCATCAGAGTACAAAATCCGAGCAGCTCCGGTTCTCCAGTAAAACAGGAAATTCATAAGCCGCTCAAAACTGAAACTACTGAGCCTGTTTTCCATACTGCTAAAAGAATGAAAAAGCATAGAGAACTTTCTGCCATATACCAAATTATGAAAAGCTGCGACGACTTGTATAAAACAAGTCAAGAAAATTATCAAAAATTGAATACTCAAAATTCAGAAGAGCCAAAAATCAAAAAATTACCGAGAAGAGATAAAGAACAAATCGAGCGATTTAAGAAATATTTGGATTAATGTTAATTATAGACAACTAGAAATTATTTTTTAAATTACTTTAATGTAATTCTGATTTGCTTTCTGTATTTATTATAAAGACCAATATTATGATTAGAAAACTTTGAATTAAATAATTTAGAAAACAAATTATAAATTTCAAAATACGAAATTAAGCGTAATTACTGCTGATTTTCGTCTGCATCTTCTTCGCCTTTCAATTGGTTTGCTTCATGGACTTCGTTCATGGGCTTACTGGCTTTGGTCCTCAAGGCACCAGCAGCTCCTGCAGCGACCATCGTGCCAATGAGTGGAGCAAATGCATAAACCCAGAGATGATCCAAACATGAATCATCACCTGTGTGAATATAGTGGACAATATTAAGTGTAATACACTGAGTTGGATTAAAGCAGCCTCCTGAAATCGGACCAGCCATATTCGCCATAACCCATACAGTAATAATGACTGAAAAGATTGCAACCCAGTGAGGGTCTTTCCAAGTCTTTAAGTCTTTTATGATCATCAAAGTTAATATCAATTGGCCGGTTCACACTACTTCAGTGAAAAATGCCTGAGCTTTATCTTTATCGGGATTGATCAAAATTGCTAAGGTATCTCCTTCGACTGCCCAGCCAATCAGTGCACCTACGATGTAACCTAATATTTGAGTCATCATACAAAGAACAGTCTCGAGAGACTTTGTCCATGGATGATGAGCTTGGTTCAGCTCTCTGAAAAGACTCGCAAGACTGATGCATGGATTGAAGAAAGCAGCCCCAGCAGCAACGACACACATAAAGAGTCCCCATACAATAGCAATCCCATTTCCTCCTGAGACATAAACAATGAAAGCCATCATCAAAGAGCCGTGAAATTCGACCATAGGCTTTAA
This sequence comes from Blepharisma japonicum, assembly GCA_949751835.1. Taxonomy (NCBI): domain Eukaryota; phylum Ciliophora; class Heterotrichea; order Heterotrichida; family Blepharismidae; genus Blepharisma; species Blepharisma japonicum. Next base: position 115,571 of record CATKHK010000066.1, on the reverse strand, counting down.
ATACAACTTCCCCATTTACTAATTATAAAAGCCATTCCTGCCATTAAAGTGGATCTAATTTTAGCCGATTTGGTAAAATATCAAACAAATATTATTGATCATTGAAAAAGATAAGCAAATATCAACTTTGACAGAATTGTAGTTTATAAATATTGAAGGGTTTTTAAATGGGTTGACTATTAATATTTTTTTGGAATTAAAATTATAAATTTTAATAAAAGTGGGCAGTTATTTGCCCTTTGCCATTTTCTTAACCCTTTCACACAAATTTGTAGTCAAATATCGCCTCCATTTATTCAAATAATACATCTGATTGAATCAGTAAATGCAGCTTGCTTAAAGAAATTTACATAATTTTGATAGACGGGCTTCTAAAAATTAATTTTTATGAAAATGCAAGAAGAAATAGAAATTTCATTAGGGAAAATATAAAGTTCAGAAATTAAAATTTTAATCAAAGATCATCGTGAACTATGGTAAGTCATCATAGAATTTTATTAAAATCAGACAAATGCCTCATGAAATCAGATTTCATATTCGTCATCGTTTTGTCATCACATGAAAATGTATAAAGTCTCAGATTGCAGTTAAAAAAGTCATCAATAGGCAGTCCGCCCGTTTTTATCTTCATTGCTAAGCGGATAAATCAAGGTCTTTGATTCGTCGCTATTCTTAGTTCATTTTGTGGTAAATAATTATTATAAGCTAACTAATATGGAATGATAATTAGCCTTAAGAATAATTTAAGATTAATTATTTGATAAGGTCTAGCTTTAATTTAAGCAATTCTATCTAAATTAGCTATTAAAATAATAATTTTCGGCTCAGAATATTAATTTTCGAACCTCACAATTTTCAATAAATTTTTGATCAGTCTTTTATGCACCTTACTCTTATTTCATTTCTTATATCTAAAATAATTGATCTGAATAAAGCATTGGCTAAAAGCTTTTTTCTTTTTAACCATTTAAGCTCCATATAAAATAACTTATAAAAATAGCTTTAATTGTTTCTAGAAATTTTCAATCCTAGGAATTCGAATAAAATCTTCTAATCTGTCGCATAAACTAGTAATTTAGCATCAATTTTATTTCATATTTTTAATTTAAAATCCTTCCTCAAGTTATAAAAGCCAAATTTCATATTTTGATATTATCTTTTATGCTTGATTAAAAAATTCAATAAAACCTACAATTAATGCCTATCAAAAAAAACTATAAAACGAGTCTGCCATTTAAATGAGCTTCAACGCTCATTAGCGGTTTCCAATATAAACCTGTATAGCAATTTAAATGCCACTATCTTTTTTTTGGTCCATTAACTTTATATTCGCCCTTATAATTTATTAGCAAAACCCTTTTAACTACTTTTTATCTTAAAATAAAAACAAAATCATTAAAATGAAATCACCTGATCATTCAATGAGATCACAGAACCCTCTAATGCGTGACGGGCATCTACCTATTCCTTCAAAAGATATAAACCACTCAGGCATCGAAAACAGTTCCTCATGTCACACAGAAACTATTTGACAGCCGAAACAGCTGAATGTCAAATTTTATTTATGTTATTATTGCTTATTATCAGTATGCCTCGGAAACTCCCTTGTTTATTATTCTATTTATAACTCCTCTGCAAATTTTTTATTCCTCAGCATTATCCTCCTAATCGGAAGCATTTTATTCAGTTTGGCGATCATGATAATGGAGGTTCGAATTGGCTCAAGCCATATGAATAAATATATGCTAAATGAAATGGTTTATTTATTTGTAGGACTCTCCATAGTATTTTCTGACCCGAATATAGTGGAGATTTTGATACAGACTGATAAACATCACGAATCCTTTGTGACGAGTTTTATGTTTTTAATGATTTTAGGGGTAATCGCCCAAAAGAATTTGGCAAGAAAAATCCGACAATTTATTGAAGTAAATGTGCTCCTTGGGCTAATTACTTTTATATTGAATATGTTTGGGGAATTAAATAAAGGTCAAACAATTTTTCAATTCCTTTTGTTTATTTTACTAACTTTTTATTTAGCAACAGAGCTGCAAACTGTTAATTCCAATAGCATGAAACTAGCTCCAGATAAGAGTGACGAATCTATAATACTCCATGAACATTTTGAGCAAAAATCAAAAAGTCTCAACGAAACAAAAGACCTAATAGTCTCTAAATCAGCTAATACAACAATTGAAGAGATCGTATCATCTCTAGTTAAATCTTTTGATTTACTTTCTGATGTCAATTCTCAAGACTTATCATCCCGAGAAAATATCCAAAAATCGTCCCAAATGATTCTAAAAGCCCTTGAAACCTTAAGGACTTCTTCTAATGTATATTCCACAAATTTAAAAAATATAACAAAAAATTTAGATGAGCAAGATAAAATATTTATAGAACAGTCTTTTATTGACGCAAATAAAAGTGCAGGCTCAATGCATTCTTCTCCACCAGTATCTAAAAGGAGTCACAAAGATCCTCTTTATACGACAGGATATGGAGTTCCCGAATTAATGGGAATTTTGGTGCATATTGGTACTGATTGGAATTTTAATACATTTTTTGTTGACGAGTGTACTAAAGGAGCCCCAATTTTATGCTGTGGGGTTTACGCATTAAGAAAATATATGCTTGATGAGATCTTTAGTATTACCGACCAAAGCTTAACAAAACTATTGGAAACTTTAGAGTCAAAATATTATAAAAATCCTTATCATAATTCCTGCCATGCTGCTGATGTTATGAGTTCCTACTTGTTTTTAATCCAGGCTTCTCAGCTGGTTGACGAGATGAGCAGCTTAGAGCTGATCGCAGGAATTTTGGCAACACTGGCCCATGATGTAGGACACCCTGCAAAAAATAACAGGTTTTTGATAATGAGCAATGATGACTTAGCTATACAATTTAATGATATAAGCGTCCTAGAAATGCTTCATGCTTCTACATTTTTTCAAATTTTAAAAGCTCAAGAATCGTGCTTGCTTAAAAGTCTGCAGCTTGAAAAATGGCATCAAATGAGAAAGCTGATTATTGAGCTAATTTTAGCGACTGATATGGGGAAACATTTTGAGCTTATGGGCTACTTTAACTCAAAATATTTAAGTATGAGCGAACTCCCAGAACTGTCTGACCCTGAGTTTAGGCTAGATCAATATAAAATGGCTATTAAAGCTGCAGATATTGGCCATGCAGCAAAATCTGTAGAATTACATGAAAAGTGGTGTGGGCTTGTAATAAAAGAATTTTTCGCACAAGGAGAATTGGAGAAGTCATTAGGAATCCCCGTTTCCATGTATTGTGATAAAGATACAACAGATATTTCTAAATCACAATCTGGATTTATCAAAAATATTGTCACACCTTTGTTTGTGGCTTTAAATAAAGTTATGAATTCTGCAAGAATTGAGGATAACTGTATAGCTCAGCTAAAAATAAATGAAGGGTTTTGGAATTCAAAAAGATCTTATAAGCAGTATCAAACTGTTCTCATGCGTAAAGATGATGAAAATGAAAGATCTAGATTTGATGGCCTCGTTAGCCGTAGTCAAGTATTCAGACACTCAAATTTGGCTGAAAAATATCTTTCATAAATTTTCAAATAATTAAAATAGTTTGTTTATAGTAAATAAATACAAGAAATGTTTCAGGTTAAAATATCTTAGAAAAAATTTTTTAGTGCTTATCTATTTAATTTATTTACAAATTTTACATTAATTAGTGCACAATATGTGATAAAATTATTTATCATCTGTAGCTAGATATATCCATTTTAGCAAGCCTTTATAAACTTAAATTTTAT